>JAOVYW010073754.1:0-19471 GCA_025775045.1 Hiodon tergisus
ATATAAGTCAATGTACTCTTTTTGAAACTAGTTGCCAAAATGAGTTCACGTTGGACGTCAAAATTATGATTACGAAATATATATAATTGCTTCGAATACATATCAGTCCCACTAATGAAAATGCGGGTTATGAAAGGTGTTATTGAAGGCAAGAAAGAGAGATGGTACATTTGAAGTGGATGGTGGGGTTAATAGAGGCACTTATAGAGAAATTGAGAAATGTCTAAGACTGATACTTTTACCTACATCTGTAATGCTGTGAGCACGGTCCAAAGGGAGATTTTGGAACATTTGCTAATTATTTCATTAAGTAGTTTTGGTCTTCCTAAAAATCTGTATAAACAAAGCTATAATTGAAGTGAATATAAGGAATATTTAGGAATATTGTGTCATTTTGGTTTTTTTGCTGGTTTAAGAAACGTATTTAAATTTCTTTGCAGATATAGTTTGAATCATGGCATGTCTCAGTACCATTTTCCCCCCCCCCCCCCCCCTTGCTGACGCCATTTCCATTAGTAGAACTGGAACATAATATGAGTTTTTCTAATTAAAGTATGTCTGTTGGGGGCTCTTTCATTATCTACTCAAAAGGAACTGTTTTAGTGCTTTAAACCTTCACTGTGTAAACGGTCCATTGTAAAGTGAACTGGGTTTCACAAAAGAGCACGTCTTTGAAATGCTGTCATATGAAGCATTTGACACATGGGCAGTGATTCAATGATGAGTTACTTTTCTTACTCTAACAGTCATTGTTTGAACTGTACAGTTCAAGATTTAATAAAAACATTTTTTATTTATTTATAACATTTAATATTAATATATAAATTTGTGCAAAATTTTTAATTTTACTATTTTCAATTTTAGACCACAGATTGATTCAATGAATGTATTATGCAGAGTGCTGCATCGAGAAGTTCTCCATCCTGTTCTGACTACGGGTCACTTAATATATTTCTCTCGTCTGTAGCAGGGATGTTTGAGATTTAGGTCTCTGCTCTACAGATCGAATTTAATAACTTTTTGGGGACACTAACAATTTCAGCTGTCACACAGGCTTGTAGATTCTCTTTTAAACGTATTTTCTGAGATGATCAGGAATGTAATGAAGAAAGCAACACCAGACAACTGTCGATCCTGTGAGGGCGTAAAACTCAGCTATGGAGAAATTTGATTGTAATAATGAGGTATTTTTCCGCCACAGGGAAAAGTGCAGACGGTTTGAAAACCTTGTATTTTCGGCATACAGCTGTCATGCGATTTATCTCCAATAGTTGCTGAACTGTCTGTTTGAAATGAACATTTCTACAGACAAATATAACTGTGGGCTTAGTGAGTTTTTTAAATAATGATACCGGTTCAATGCTGCTGACTCAGCCTATGGATTGTCTCTTTCCTCCTTTTTCTTTTTTTAGAGAACTGTTTAGATTTGGTATGACATGGATTGTCACTACTGCCCATAAGAGAACTTATTAAAACCTACAACGATGTGTTGACTCTTTTTGGGTGTTTTAGATGGCAGTTGTTTGGCCATTCCTCTACACCCAGTTCGGTCAAATGCAGCTTGGGCACCGATAGCAGCAGAAGCACAGGCAGTCCCATGATCCCTACGAACAGGCGAGCTGCCCCCCCCCCCCTTCTAGTCGGGACACCTGCGCTAACGGCAGCACTGGGCCAAGCAGCAGACTTGATTGTCTTATTAATTTAACATGAGAGCCGCTGAGATTCCCCCCGCGCCCATCGCCCCTCCGCAGCTGAGTGATAATGACAGGCATAGTCAAACTCCTTTAATGAGAAAGCCTTCTCTTTTCTGTCCTCGTGTCCGCGGAACAGCTGTTCATCAACATGCAGGCAATATAACAAAAATCACTAAAACCCAAGGGCTTGGTTTCAGTGCCCCACTCCAACAGTTTGGGTCTTGCTCAGTGAAGTGACATCAGTCGTATACAACTGCACGAGGCTAGCCAGCTTTTTGGTAAAGTGATTTTCAATAGAAGCAAAGCTTGATTATGATGTAAACGGATAGATGCTGGAACATTTTGTGTGTGTTCTGCAGCATCCGGTGTAGACTGATGAACATTACATTATTGAGCCTTCCGAGTGGCTCAGTCGGTAAAGGCCCGCCTGGTTCACAGGCCTGAACCAAACTCATCCTTAGCCACTCAGATTAAATTCCATTCAGGGGGAGGTGGGGAAAGTGAATGGAGGTGGCCTCCCATTCACAGCGGACAGGCTGGGGGGGCTTGCAAAAAGACGTGGGGCTCAATGCCTCCAGCTTCCTTTCCCACACTATAGAGAGCAGTACGGGCCACTTGAAAAGGGCCTGGGCTTTGAAAAGAGAGCGTCCACTTGAAAGTGCCATTTACAAAACAGGAATTCTTTCCTCTGTGAAAGGAATTAACTCAATTTAGGAAATAAAAAAAACGAAAAAACAGTACATCTATATATGAAAGACTGTAGCAGACATACTAATCTTTTCATTGCAAGAGGTTAGTGCCGTGATTAAATTCTAACACAGAGACAATACTGCAGTGTATGGATATTTGCACCATAGAGTGACCGTAGAGTAACAATTACCATTCACGACCATTAACAAAATATATTGTACTTCACATATAAATTCATATCCACCTATTTGACCTCCGAATGACGAACGTCACAGGTAACCTTTTTCCGTTCTCGACAAACCTCTCTCCATCCCAACATGTAGACTAAATTAAAGTAACCAACAATAATAAGCCAATAATTCACTTATTAAAGAACGCTCTTTGTGGGGGGAAAAGCCTCGCTGTGCTTTCTGTGACAGTGTGGCCTGGTTAGGGTATAGCTGGAGACCCCAGCTAAAGAACTCTACTCCCAGTTGCCAATTTGGGAAGAAGCCAAAGTGTCTGCAAGCAAATCTATTTTGTCTGTCCTCTCTCCCATTCTCCAGAGTGTTGCATTTGCATACTGGCATAAACCCCCATTATTAACAACAAGCAGATAAGGTCTGATCTTAAATACCGGCCCAAACGATCGCAGTAAAAGTGCATTAAGAAGCAGCTGAATTAAATGAAGGGTGCAGGAGGCATATATCAGAGTGTGAGAGTGAGAAAAGGCGGGATGACTGGAAAACATTTTTGGCAGACCTCATCTGAACTCCCATGTCAGAGCTTGGACATAAACCTATGACTGTCTTAGTTGGGGGAAGAACAGGGGGCCATTTCATCCAAACGATGCGGTCATATACCAAGAAGTCTGCAGCCTCCAATACGTTCTGCTCATAACTGAGCGATCACTACTAGAACCTTTGAGAGCCTGGGTGGACGGACAGGAAAGCACAGGAAATATTTGGGAATGTGCACAGCTTGTTGGTGAGTGTCATCAAGGGAGCCTTCTGTCAAGCAGTCATGCCCGGTCCGGAGATCGGAAACTAACCAAAAAGATCCAGGTGAATCAAACAGGATAATCACATTGTGTACTATTAATAAATAAATAAGAAAAGTAGATGGACCACAGACCCTGCAGACCATAATAAAATAATTCCTATTAATAACCAAGCATGTCATTACTGATGGATCCTGTTGTGAAGCTCCTTAAGAATCTATATTCCCTGCTTCAGGCAATGGTCATGGCATTTACAGACTCTTGGGACAACGATTGAGAGTGTATTAGCGAGTTCAGCGCTTCTAATTATGTTGCCCCTGAAAAGGAGACCTTGGAAACTTTAATAATTAGAGGGGGATATAAACCACACTACCTCATTCTTAAAAACTAATTTTCAGACTATGGTAATTTTTCTGGGGGAAAAAAAATAAAAATTACAATTAGCATTTTCTCTCGTGATGGAAACTATCCAGGCATCACAAAATCCTTATAAAACAGGACACCAGATTCCGAGTGATTTTTGCCTCGCTTAATTAATTTATCAAAATCAACCATGTGGAATGTCATACATGTTAAATGGCAAAATTAACAGTTATACAAAGTGTGTGAAAAACTAGCACAGGTCCCTACAATGTGAGCCATGCAGGTAGAGCCTAAAAAGTCAGCGCGAAGCCACTTATAAGTCACATGAAAGTTCTTTGCAGCTTAGACAAGATTGGAAGGTGTCTGATTTTATGTGTGCACAAGCGTCTTTCCTCAGATCCCCAACATTATTTAATCTAATGAGTTTAGTTTTTACTAAACATACAATGTCCGTATTCTAAAATTCCCAAAATGTAAGACATATATTTACCCCTAGGTTATGTATAAGACGTTGAGAAGTATAAGTATAGATGTTATTGTCTTAAAATTGGAGGAGAATGCTACAACCACGAGGATCACTACCAGTATATTCACAATTAGACTTTATTTTAAACCGGTATGAGTGAAATTAATCAACTGCGTGTATAGACATTAGTTCATTTTAGTTAAATCGTAGAACTGGATGGTTATGAACAGGACATTGTAAAGACACTGTTAGTACTTGCTAAAACCGATTACAATTTACGCAGATACCCATATACAAATGCTGCTTGAAAATACCCTACGCTGAAACCGGGGACACGTCGTGAATGTTACCATCTTGTGTTCCCGATCTGTGATGTGAAAGGGAAGTGCTCTCTGTAAGCTTGGAAACTGTGGAAGTGTCCTCGGTACATTTCTAAGTGTACTCGGTGCACTTTAAGTGTGAAAGAGTAGTGATTTGAGAATCTCCCCGCTTGAAAATAGGATGAGCGTTCTTGGTACGAGTGCTGTGCCCAAGTGTTCCTGGGGTGAAAAGGGGGTGAGACTATTAAATGGGAAGTCAGACAGAGCAAAGTGATGGGGTGTCACAAGGCGATGTATCAAAATAATGTCTCAAATTCCTTAACGGCAGCATTTAACCCCCCATTTACATTGTGCTGCATGGTACTGTTCATGGGGAAACGGCTTCAGATCATTTTGCTTTCAGACTGAAGGTGAGCAGGGCACACTTTATAATGTGCTGAGTAAGTGCACCCCTTCACTGCAAGCATACCTACTTTAACTGGATTCTGGGAACTTCTACAAACATGGAGAGATGTATGGAGGATGTCATGTACGGCAGTTGTTTTCCAGACTTTTGTGGCGTTGTGTAGTATCGATAAAGTCGAGTCAGATGGAATTTCCAGAATTTACTCAGGACATTATATACTCCAATTTCCCAATGCATTGGGGATTTCATTACACTTCACCTTGTAATGGAAAATTTTTAAGGTATACATTGTTACATCAGCTGAATCATCTTCAAAATGTGCGACCACATTCATCAACCTGGTTGTTTCTTCCGATTCATGAGAAAAATAATGATAAATTATTAGCAATTTTTCCATACCAGATTTGTTCACCAAGACTGATCTGTAACCATTTTGTATTATAGCAGTATTCGGTGTGAGAAATGGGGTGAGAAAAAAACAAATAATGGAATACGGGCCTATGTCTTATCTTATCTTATTAGGAAACCTTTACAAGATTCTCCAGGGCAGAACCCTTTTAGCTGATTCCATACACCCCACATGATCAGGACGTCAAAATATCATAGACCAAAGAATAATCCCCCAAGAGCTTCCTGTTAAAGCATGTATGTGTGCATAACCCAAGGGGTTGGTGTATTTCAACAAGTGGACAGATGTTTGTTTGTTTTTTAAACAGGAGGGGGTGAATTATTAAGCCATGACTGACAAATAAAAACGATCATGAGCCAACTTCAGTGCTCTTTCAAAATGGGTTCAGAGGGGCGTCCTCTCATCTCCTGTGTGGCCCCTGACAGCTTCCCTTTGGAGTCTCCAGGGGATTAGAGCACAGCTGGGGCCTGCCTCCTCTCAGATCTGGATGGGTTTGGCTCCATCGGCAGCTGAGCCGACCTCTGCACGGGGCCACTGAATGTCCCAGAGGCGCATGTCTTGGCTATCACCAGCCAGTATACCATGTTCTCATTCAGCACAGTGTACAGTCAAAACTCTAAACTACGTATAATCCTATGGAGAACAATATTAATGATAATAATGACAATAATTATTATATTAATAAACCCAGGTGTGCCTGACTAAATGGACCAGCGATGTTTTCTGATCTGAAGCAGAGCCACCACGTACCTGCATTCTAGATAACACTTACAATAGATTGTTCCTGCGAATAAACAAAAATCTATTTTACAAAAGGAAGACATAAATATTTATGATGGGTTTTGTCAAGCTGGTAAATGACCCAAAGAAAGACTGCTTTTTATTTATTTATTTATTTTTAGAAAATGATTTACAATGATTCCAAACAGATGAATGAATTTGGAGTGCACCTCACAGTACTCGTGATGAAACACAACGTTGTCATTTTGCATTTCAATGCTTGGCTTTTGAATGGATCGTAGTAAGTCTGTTTAGAGACAAATTTACAAGTTGGTCTAGGGGAGATTTTTATAGCCCCACGGGCTTTCAGCAGAGTGGGGGGGGGGGGAGGGCTGTTCACTTCACATAGGTACTCTGAAATATTTCATTTAATGAAAGCATGAGCTGGAGCAGGAACTACGAGCCAAACCACGGGAAGACTAAAGGTTTTTTTTTTTTTGAGACCACAAGTCAATGCGACCCTAGGCCACATGTTTCTCTCAGAGACCCCAGTCAAAACCAATAATGTAATACTCTCGTCCTTGATGATCTTTTTGTTCCTGGGCTGTTCACTTATGTCTTTTTCACAATCTTCCTCCAGGTAGAGGCTGTTCACAGATCACTTCCTCCAGCTGGGAATTTGCTTTGTAGATGAGGGTTTTAAATTGACATTTCATGACGAAATGAGTTGCTTGGATATTGCTACTACAAGCCACTCATGGTTAGTCCTTCCTTCCTACCCTCACGCATCCACGCCCTCTTACCCACATTGCGTATCACAGCTCCCCTACTCATGGCTGCACTTTGTTTTCTCACCCAGAGGACAATCCCTCTTTGCCAAACGAAGCGCATAGGTACCTGCTCTGCTGTCTGCTGCACTTTTATCCTCCTCTCCCCATACGGAGGGATTCGTGCCTATGATGAGCAAAGGCGCGCGGGATTGGGAACAAAAAGGCAGAGTGACAGCCGTGGATTTATGCATGCTCACCTGAATGCGGTTCAGATTATGGTGGAAGACCTGCATACAACAAAAACTCTCTAAATATGTACAATGCTCTGTATTAAATGTCTAGGTGATATGTGACCTTTGATCCATCGTTTTTAAAACTGGTATACAAGGGTTATTAAAAAAAAAAAACGCTCAGTGACCCTTATTTTGAAGAAACCAAACTGCATTTAAAGACTTCTACATGCGTTTCATATTAACTTCAGTCTGAAGTACCAACATGTTTCTTAAAGATGTCTTATTTGCTGTATTTTGCATGTATCTACCATTATGTCATTTTCCAGGAGTTCTCTCAACTGCCTCTGGGGTCCGGGAATAATTTTCCAGTTTTTCCACATTGGCACTAGGTTTTCTGGTTTTTGAGTTTGTAAAAGTGAGCTATAACAAATAAAATTTGGTTGATTGATTAAGATCAAAATGGTAATATGTAAAATTCCAAAGCAACATGAAAGATTTGACAGATTTAAGAGATTGAATTGTTGGTGCCCGGATTTGTTAGATTGTTCGATGTGTGATGGGGAACAGTGAAGAAAACCAAAGGAAAACTGCTGGTCAAAGCACACAGATGGTGATATATGGGCACTCTCTCTGTACCTCCATGACCTAGTCTCAACAAAAACTATAGATTGTGAGCTTTACAAATATTTACAAATTTTTGTATATTTTTATATATATTTGCGTGTGCACGTGCACTATACCCTGTATAGTATAGAATCACATAATTGTGCCACAAATTAAATTACAGATTTACAGTCTTGTGGTCAAACATGAAACACAAATCACAAAGGATTTCAATTTACAATGTCATTCTATATCACAATGTAACTACAATTATGCATTACAGAAACAAATCAAGCCAAGTTCCTCATTGAGGCCATGGAGATATGAGGTAGAAGATCCAAAAGGTTTCACACAACAGGAAGCATTGCAGTCTATAGCAAAATAAATCAGTCACTGAATGATTCAGCCTCATTAAAATGTCTCGCAACAGGAGATATAGTATCCAAAATCTGGCTCCATTTGTTGGTTCAATGATGTGTACAAAATTGCGATTTATGTATTATTTTAGGTTTGAGTACCTTTTTACAGTTTTTTCCTGAATTTTCCCATATTCCAAGTCAATAACTGCTAAATTGATTCAAGAAAACCCGGATGAAATCAAACACCTCAATCACCAGATCTAAACATCACTGAACCTTTATGGGAAGAAACTGTTCAATACTTCTATGACATTTTTCCACGATGCATTGAAGCTGAGAAGGAAAAGGACAACGCAACACCTTATTAGCTAATATAACTAAGCAATGTCACATTAGCACAGTCGGCGACTCCAAATTTCGTGAAAAAACTAGGCAGCCATCTGACCCTAACCCTCTCTTCTTTTGATCTTTTCAAACCTTTATTTATTATTGTAAGAAATTTTGCAAAAAATAAAATGTTGTCACTCCAAAGCCCATCAGAATGAATCCACCTGCAGTTAGAGTTAGAAAACTGGTTATGCAACACAGCTCCCCATTCAATTCTGGCAGCCCCATCTCTGCCGGCTGTGACTGACAGCCTGACTCGGAGGACCTCTGAGTTCACAAATTAAACTTACATTCCCCACAGGCAACGTATGCAGCCACGTTATTCCAAGCCTTTCTATTAATTAAACTTTTATGACGTTAATCTGCCCTGTCACCATCCTACAAAATCTGTTTGGAGAGCAACAGTGTACCCTCGGAGTGGCAAGCTGACAATCTTTCATTTATTTTTTGAAATTTTTTATTTTGGTTTGTGAAGTGTCTTGCTATGCATAATATTAAACTGTCTACATGGCTTGGGTTTTTGGAGAGGTTAAACGAGATTTAAAACTTAAATTAATGTCACACAGGTGTTCATAATGTACTCATGGAAAGTGATCAAATGGGTAGAAGTTTGCAAGGAATCAATCTATGAAAAATGAGGCTCAAAATGAATTTGGAAAGAAATAAAATGGTGTGTAATCATTTTGTTAAATTTTTCCAGTGCAAAGTCAGGCTTCATGCTTTGTTTGCAGTTCTGTCTGTCTGAAGTGAACGGGAGATTTTTTTTTTTTTTGTGCAGAGGGAAAGACAGTTCTGTTGTGAGCGGAGCAGAGAGGCTGTCAGATAACCTTGACTGGATCCTGTTAATCCTCCTTTCTAAGCGAGGCAATTCAGACAAGGCGAATCTGGGGCAGATCTCTGGGGCGGTGTGCTCCGTGTAGCTGTGCCTTCAGTAGCAAGAAGAGTCTCTGCTCATGGCCCACAGATTCCTTGCTAATCAGCCTCTGCTAGACAACTTTGTCTTTAAAAGTAAAAATTAACACCAGCCACCCCCCCCCACCACTTCCTGCCTTCCAAAAAGACATTTACATGTTTACATTGATGTAAAGGGTCGGACTCTCCACTCATCCAAAGAGCAAATGCCAAATGTCAGGTGTGCTGATTTAAGTGAAAAAGGCCATCAATCTCAGTGATTTATACTGAGTTCTGCACCTTGACAAGGGACATTTAAGGGGACCCAACCCAGGGTCTAGAAGCCAGGGACGTAGGCGACAACATCTGAAGTGGGAAAAGATGAGGACGGGGAGCGGGGCTGCGATCTCGGTCTGCGGTCCTAGGAGTCACCAGATCAAGGGGGATGGGGTACTCATTAGTACCATCCCACGGCAGATTAGCCACAAAGACATTCATAGGTTCAAACCGTGCAGACCCACTGTGTCCCAAAAATGAGTCCTCCCCCTTTCACACTCTTTCCAGCTTACTGGAGCACAGACGTCTGCTGGGGCCTCCGATAAGCTTGCACAGTCAAAGGGCAGTCCCTCATAATTCATCCCCTTTCAAAGCTAGGGACCTCTGAGCTGCTTGTAGTCTCTGAACTGTCTTTCCCCCCCTGATGCATTAACCCCAAGTTGCCTTAGTCTGTGCGCTGTGAACAATCCACCCTTTTTATCACTAAAGATTGGCATGCATACGCCGACCATCCATTGACAAATGTGTCCCGTTTCTAGTGGCACATTGACCAGGACCGAAAAACAAAGGCTTTGCCCGCTGTGAGCTCTCTGACTTTCCATATTCACAGGCAAAAGACATCCCACAGGGCCATCGAATTGGCATTTCAGAAGATTTACTCGACGTACCTTTGCTCTGAATGGAGATATCCTTTGACGTTTAGCTTTTATATTTCAGGAAACGCTGTGATCCAGAGCTGAGAGTCGTCATGAATAAATTAGAGGCCGCAATCATCAAGTTGATGTTACCATATGCGAGGCCCTGTTGCATAGCATATCAGCTATGCGTCAGCATGGGATTGCTGTGTTTGTTGTCCAAGACTCCCTCGTAGGTCATCATTCTTACCATTGCAGAAATTTCATCTGAATCCGATCTCAATGCTCTCTCTGAGAGCAACGGTTTTTATCCATGTGTGAACGCATTGCTGTAAATTGATTTTAACCCTCAGAACACAGGGATGTAAAGAGCCATACACCAAGCTGAACCTTAGCATTTCTATGATGATTTTGTTCGTATAATTATAAATATATTTATACATTCTAAAGTGATGTGAAAGTAATTCAGACAGCTTAAGTAATGTTTAGTATCAGCAGTTGAGACGAGCATGCAATTGAGCCCTCCCAACTCCGCTGCCAGCTTATTGTAATTATTATTCAGACAAACTAATCTGTCTTTACACATTAGGGAAAGGGTCTGTTTAGAAGTTGGATTAAAGCGTGCTCTAATAAAAAAGAAAGACATGTTTATTTACAGGTTCTTAACTCTGTTTTCTTGTTGCCAAGCAACAGCATGTCTCTGAGACAGGTATAGGTATATTTCAGAAGAAAAAAAAAAGTCATAAATAATGCTTAAAGGGACACTCAGTCAAATACAAAGCATAACTTGAAGTCGGTATGTCAAGAATAACCCATCAAATACTCAATGTCAGTTAGAGCTCTATATGAATTTTAGAGTTGTTTTTAGACACAGATATAATGCTCTGATATTTAATAGTGATGTGAATGACAAAAATTAAGACAATTTATCATTTCAGCTGTTTTGGCCGACTATTTGAATACTTAGCTAAATTCTTCTTCCAAAAAAAACCGTCCTATTAGGAGACATATGGAAATCCCATAATAACAGCAGCAATGAAATAACTGTCAACTCTAAAAACAGCTAAATAAAAAGATTTTAAAAAGATAAACGGCAATGTTAAGGCAATACCTTGCTTTGTCTGTAATTTAATAATATTAATAAATAACTAAAATGAAAGAACAAAATGACCAGATTGGCATAATTAGCTTTTCCAATTTGGCAATAATGGCTATTGATTTTTCTGCCTGTATGTGTTACACTGGTCGAGGCCTCTCCAGAAAAGGATATAATGGAGGTTTATTGCAGCTCTCTATCCTGTTCTGTTGTTGCTAGTGTTACAGAAGAGTCTTTGGTTTTTGTGTGGGTTTGTGTTGGTTTTTTTCCAAAGCATTTAACCTAATTAGCATGCCTGAAGCTTTGAAAACGCTAATCAAAGTGACTCAGTCAGCAAAGGCGCTCGCTTGAGTTCAGCTCCAGTCCTATGAGCTGGAGTTTTCCGGTTTAAAATCCAGCTAATGTTGTTAGCTGATTGTGACCAAGAGAGGACAGTGGCAGCATACAATTGGCAGAGCACCGGGTGGGCTGGGCTGGGCTGGGTAAAATCGGCAGGGCTTATCTTGGCTCGTCCCTAATGTATCCTACCGGCTTTCTGGTCACCAGCAGGCTGGCAGTATAGACCGAGAAGGACTTGCTTCTCTGCCTTGAGCCTGCAGAGTGGAATAGAGATGGGTGGCTTGAAGGCAACTAGCACTGGAAGAGTAATTGTACTCCTCACCCTTTCAGTGGGTGGTGGCAGGAATCGTGGCAACAAGCAAGATGCATTAGTAAAATTGGCAACCCTAAATTGGTGCAAACATACGAAAAAACAATTAGCGATTCCAAATATATATTTTTAAAAATACTATACTGAACATTTCCCATTATGGAAATACTGGTCAAGAAGACTCCCAGTGGCCTAATTATTCCCAAAATATGACACAATTCATTTAAATGGAATCATTTACTATTTCACTATTCTACACTTAGGGGGTCAAATTAGACCCATGATGATAAATTACAACTCAACACTCAATTTACGTATTACGTATTTTTATTTTTTAAATTTATTTTTTTGAATATCAATAACCAACTCATTACTTAGCTACACCTCTTGTTTTCTATATTTGCTGTGATGGACACAACAAGCAAATGTTTGGACTATATGTTCCTAGCCCAAGGCTATGTTTTACTTTCCCAGATTTTCGCTGTCATGATTTTATTGTGTTGAGTCTTGCGGCTTTTGAATGGTGGGGTGTGTGACGTTTCAGTGTTCCATCCAGGGTTAATATCAGACCAAAGCACAAATGCATTGTATGTAGACACATTGAGTGTATTGTAGAAGGGTACTAAAGGCCAGCAGGCCTTCATCTGCTTACAACGGCTCGTCACAGTGACTATGTCTAAATGGTCCACTCCTCCCTTGTTTACGTTGTAATCAAGGATGATGAGTGGCTTATTCTCCTCTCTGTTGCTGACAGCTGCAGAGTACTCATGACTACATTCTTGCTTTTCTTTGGACAGTAAGACACCACTGTGGTCAGTGATGATGATCTCAGGTGAGATAGTGTCCCTGTATTTCATCATAAGCTGTGCAGGAGGAAGCTCGGTTTTGTTTTTCCTTAGTGTTCCAACAGTGGTCAGTTTTTGTTTGAGTAGCTCTTGATCCAGGTCATAAGAGATGAGAAAGTTCTTCCCTGAGACCTTCAGTCATGTCTAGCACCACCAGCATGCCCTGGTTCTTCTTACAGCCCCCGCCAGCTGTAGACATCCATACTGTGTGTGTGTGTGTGTGTGTGTGTGTGTGTGTGTGTGTGTGTGTGTATGTGTGTGCGTGTGTGTGTGTGAGTGTGTGTTGTCAAACTTGTGTTATAAATGGATGAATGTAGAAATGTAAGCTCTAAGTCGTTTTGGATAAAAGTGTCTGCTAAGCAACACATGTAAAATTTTATGTAAAATGTTATACTTACATTAACACACTAAATATATAGAAACTAATCTTTAAATTGTTCTAGTGCTAATTAATGTTAACTTTACAAGATCCTCTAATTTCATAACATGACTTACATAACTCCAGAAGGACTGTTAAAGAGTAATGCATTCATACATAAAAGTGGAACCAGTTGTGGATTATGATTTTCATTTAAAATGATACATGCAAACTTGGATCATTATTTCTGGGCTTGTTTGATTTATTTAATGGCAGGATAAAGACTATTACAGACATCTGTTGAATGAATAGAACAGTCTATCAACCGGCTATGAGAAGAGGCAGATAGACTGGTGAACTGAGAAACAACGAGGACAGAGAGGGAATTAAATTGCCACTGGACAAAAGCTGAGCGGGAACGGATTCGTTATTTACTGCCATGGGCGAGAAAGGCCACAGATTTTTACCTGGGGGTGACAGCTATGATTAGCTTTAAAGGGGGAGTGCTCCAGTTCACCCCCCATCAATCTCTCCCTAGCAACCAATGCATTGAATGAAAACCATCGACATTGTCAGGTATGAGACATGCCTGGCAAATTGAATGATAAAAAAGGAGGCCACTCTGATTCACCTGGCAGATACAAAAACCTAGTGCATACTAATCATAAATCTTCCACTGTGTGGTCCGAGAACTACTTGTATTAAAACAGGAGAGAAACGAATTACTTAATCCTTAGTGCAGCTGAAATGAAACATGCATTATACAAAACTCTGAATGTGTGGGGGTTAAGTCATAAAAAAGATGTTTGTGTGCATGGTTTATTTCCATAGAAGAGCCAGGGATAAAAGGCACGTGGAAGCTTATTGTGTTATGTACAATGAATGGAAAGTAGCAAAGTTAGGCCGGTCTCGAAACTGAATCTCATTTAGCCCAGAGAAAACCAGCTGACGTCAGCTAATGACAATGATAAGGGAGAACACACAGGCTGATTCACAAAAAAAAAAAAAAAACAGTGCCTTTGCTCACACATAACATTCCCACGTTGCTGGACGACGGGGGACCAGGTGCTAACCGAGAGTGGCACCAGGGAATCATTTTGCCAGCGACAGGAAGTCACGCGTGAAATGCCAGCACTTACTCAGTTCTCTGAGGACACAGTGGGGAGCTGTTAAACTTTTCAGAAGGTCATGCCTGCTGGAGGCAATGGACAGAAATTCCCAGGACAGAATAGTGGCCCCAGGACCAGTGATGGCTCAGTGAACCTTACTTCTTCAGCACAGGGTCTAGTGGACAAGTTGCCAGATCCAGCCCCTGAGCTATCAAAGCACTCCTGTGGAGTGAATTACAATTTATCGATTTTGATCAGCAGTTCCAGTTATGTACCTTTCTTAAGAATACAAGAGTAGTCTTGGGTTAGAAAGGTTTTGCACTATACCACTCAGTTTCCTGTTAACCATTACCACAGTGAGGAGGGCTCACATTGAACAGTGCCATACCAGAAGAAACCGAAATGTGAAGTTGTTTGTACTCACTTCATCAAGTGAAAAAAACTTTATTGTTTGTTTTAGTTTTTTTTCCATTAGGGATTAGTTTCACTTGGACATTTTGGTCCATTTAGACGTCTACTGCCCGATATTGTTGACTAGTCATTTACACCTGATCTCCTACGAACTGCCGGCTCAGTTGTTGAAAGCATTGGACCACCCTCGCTGCATTGGTCCTCCAGACTAACAGATCGATAGATAAAACCGCAAGGAGGGTAATGGAGAACTGTAACTGAAAAAGCAGCCTCTAAGATGTTTCTAAAGGATGATGTTAGAAGTTTGCTTGCGCATTCTGTGGAACTCAGAGCCTCGGGCAGAGATCAGCACAGCCATTTCACTGTATGCTAGCGTGCTAAACCCTGCTGGATGACTCCTTCATCCAGACTTTTTTTCTTTTCATGGGTTATGTCAGAGACATGTGTATTAATACACTTCTCAGGTCAAAGCATAACTCATCACCCTGCGTTCAACAGAGGAAGTAAAGATAATATAGACCAAAACCTTAGTCAAGTGACGGACAGGTTTTATGCTGCAACACCCTGGTGCCTGTGCCACCACTGAGAAAGCTGCTGAGCAAGCATGATGTAGTGATAGTCAATTCATTTTCCTCTGGGTTTATCCAGCAAAGTATTGTTTTGGTGTACTTTTTAGTGTACATTTTTACAGCATTGTAATTGTCTTGAATTACTGTAACAAATAGTCTTAACAGTGTGCCTCTCAGCTCACTGGTATGAAAAGCTTTTAGAATAATAATTAGGCATCAATTTGACTTTTGTTTCATGCTAGAACCTACACACACTGGCTAATTTATATACACGCAAGTGAAGGTGGCAATAAGTTTGTTGCAATATAATTCGACCAGCTGCTGTTATGATATGATCAAACAAAGGGGAAAAGTACCTAAACTAATTTTAGAAATGAGGGGCGTTTTATATACAGATCATCAGTAATTCACTTCATCAAACCATGAACATGCTTCAATCATTGGTTTGACAATCTACTGGAGCAGATATTTGGTAGTTGCTTCACAGAAGGGACACATTATGGACGGTGAAGAGAAAGGTCCAAATACGTAACCATAACTTTTTTTTTTGCTTGCTCTGCAGCAAAACTATAACTCCAGGAGGATTTAAAGTAGAATGGTTTTAACAGCATGATTTATACACAATCGCATACAATACAAACCAGCAGTTATCCCTTGAACCAAACCAGTTTGAATATGATTTGATCTACGACTGTGATCCCTATGCAGCTTTTTGAAGAAAAAGAAATACTCAGACACTGACTGGAGCCAGGTTATTTATTTTTTTTGATTGCAAAAAATTCCATGTGGTGTTCACTGAGAGGGCAATGTGACTTCTGGGTGCAAAGAAATTGCAAACGTTGAAAGTCTCCAGTCAAATAGTGCACTGGTCAGCTCCCAAGGTGATTGCCTCCATGGCCATTTGCATATGGAGGTGTGGCACACTCTATTGCGCTTGAGGGAGTTTTACTGTGCTGCAAAGCACTCTCAGGTCAAAGGGCCATATCAATGGTTTTGTCAGAAAAGGGCTGTGTGCACATATAGGTGTACACCAGTCAGGTTAAGGATGTCAATCTGGGAGTTGCTATTGGTTGTCCAGGATCTAGAGCCATCTTTGTAGAATGGACCCCTGACGCTCATCTAATATAGTAGCTGGCAGGTAAGCAATAGATTCTTAGTCAGATCCAGGAAGGTGTATGTGCCACACATCCGTCTCGAGTACACGCACGGGAGAGGTCCGGGCACGCCCATCAGCACCGGCTGAGAATCATGCTAATTGTAAACAGTATTTAACGACCTGTGATCCCTCAGGGTAGGTGGGAGAGAGAGAGAACGACGGCCAAAGCGGCAGCCGAGAAGGCGGAAGAACGAGTCGACTCGGGCGAAGTGAATGCCAACATTTAGTCTCTGTTTAAGTTTAATTGTATCTGTATTTTGTTTAGTTTGTTATTTTGGTTTGTTATTTTAGTTTATTGTGTTTGGGGTGAACCCGTGAGGGGAAGCCCTGAAGAGCGATTATTGGTTATTATCTGTTAAAATAAAGTCGGCAAGAAGCCGGAGAACCCGGAAGTGTCTTTACCGATTATTCCCGAACCAAGCACGTCGGCGTGCTACAGTGTATATTTCCAGACTATGCTCAAGACTGAAGAATTCAAAATAATTCAATAAATTATGCTGCATTGGACAGTTTTACCCCATTCCCTGTTTCTAAATAAAGATAGATAGATATAAGATAGATATATGTATATATTTAATTTAAGTTAATGTTTTGACATTATATTATTTAATCAACACTGGAAAGGTTCTGAATTATGATGTCGCACAACTTGCTTTGGGAACATTCAGTGACTTTTTTTCTGGTTGCGCAAAGGCCGCCATGAGCTCAGGGATTCTGAGATGTTGTCTGGATTTAACAGATATAAAACTCTATTTGCAAAACCAAGAGGAAGATGGAGTCCTTCTACAAGAGTATCACAGCATCACTGAATCTGTGTGGCAGTATATAATAAGTCTTAAAGGTTCTAGAAGAATAATTATTCACAAAATAATTCTATTTATTTTTAAGGTTAAGGTTGCAAACACTACCGGATAATGTTCAAAAAGGTGTATTTGCATTTACGACAAACTTTTTTTCCTTGATGCTCAGAAGTAGTGAAATGTAGAGCAGGGTAGAAAATTATGATGGTCTAAGACTTTTACCGAGTGGTGTAAGTCAGGGCTGTGCTGTGTGTGTGTGGTGGGGGTGAGGATAATGTCCACAGAGGACTTTTTATTGTCTGCAGCTTCACCCCCCTCCCTGTGGGGAATCTCTGTGCTAAAGTTGTCGACATCCATCCGAGACCAAAGGTTCCTGCACTGCACACCAAATTGAATCATCGCCCCCAGATAAAAACCCCTAACAATCTCCTCTGGTACTATGGGCTGCCCCACATGGTCCAACAAAGTTATGTGTCTGCGTAACACATTGATTCTAGATGTAAATAAGTCCATTACAAAAGCCCCCGTGGGGACAGCTGATTACAGCATGCCTACTGTGAATACAAATGTGGCCAAAACGTATAAAATGCCCAGACCTGACATTAACCATTCTAAAGGGTCCCCAGCTATGAATTCTTTACAAAGTCAGCACGTTTTTTTGAACTAGATTGCCTAAGAGAAACTCTAACAGACACCTGCATCTGACATAGATGTGGTTTTAGGGCTCTATTTTGATTATTATAGCAGGCACTAGATGTTCAGGCATGGCAGAAAGAGTGTGTGTATATTTACTATTTTCTGTAATTTAACATGTATTTACTTTCTTTAAACATGACAGACAAATAATGTTTAAAAAATATGATTACTTTTTGCCTGCATTTGTATTTCATTGGTGGAGAAAAAGGTGTTTAACATAGATTAACTGAGAGCAAAGCGGAACTACTCTAAAGGGTTTTTTATATGTCCTGCCCAACAATATGTCAGCTGCATAGATAGAGAGATAGAGCACCCCTGTGTGCTACCAATTATGCTATGGGCAAAACAGAGGAATTGCGTTACATTTAATTTAGAGGGCCTGTTTTATTAAAGCCTGTTTTGACACTCAGCTTCTCCTTCATCAAGAGTCTGTGGTCCTGCACTCAAGTCATTGGGTCACTGTCCCGCAGCACAGGTGTAACACAGCCAAGCGTGCCTTTGTTCTGAAGGAAGCCTGCCGACTGGATCTTATCAAGAGTTAACTGGAGAAAAGTGTTAATGTAGTGGGGTTCGTTAAGCGCAAGTTTGCTGAAGCAACTCTCATCACTTTGTTCAGTTAAAATATAAGTTTGGTTCCCAGAGCTCAGGGCTGGATTATTATTCTCAGCAGGTTTATGGTGTCTCTTTGCAGGGAAGCCATGGGTAAAGTGGTTTAAGGGACCTGGGTTTGGTTAGTACACACGCGTAGGATCTACTAAAATGATACGGTCAAACTTATTTTTCGTTCATTTTAAATGTCAAGCACTTTGTCTCCTGGCTCTTTTCCCATGACCTATGAAATGCATTCGTGCAAAGAGTAATATCAGTTTAAATTGGCAAATTTTGGTCCCATCATATCCAAAGTACAGGTTAAAAGAGTACTGTGGGTGGTATTACCATGCCAACAAGAATAAATGCATAGTAATTCCAGTCCTGTGTCACTATTTATCTGCTTCAAGCAGAATTCCATCCTCATTTTCAACCTGATCTCATGCAGCAAATGTTCGTCAGGCACCAAAAAGCAGAGAATCTTAAACATGCTTTGTCCCCTACACATAAGCATGATTTATATTACTTAAATTTGCAATAAGCCCATGACATTTTCCATGTTCTCAAGACACTTAAACAAACTTACACAAAATAAACAGTTTTATGTTTAATTAGAGGCATCTTCAGTTTCTCAAAAAATAAAACACTTTGTAACACTACACAGTAGTTATTATACATCTGCGCTTATGCTTAGTTAATCCAGGCATAGTTCCACCGTACTTAACGAGTAGCATTACTATTATCATTTTGAGTACACAGTTGCATAAACCTCAATGAAAGTGTTACTTTCACCTCTTGTGTCATTTTCAATTTTTTCTTCTGTAACCCGGTTGAAATTATTTATATAATATATACAAATTTGAATAAATAATTTCATAGTTTAATAAATAAGCGTTTAAAAGATAAGGTTTTGTGAATTTATTTTATTTCTGAAAGGTTCAGGAATGAGCCAATCGCCTTTGAGTTGAAAGGTAAGGGAAGTGGAAAAAGGGA
>JAOVYW010073755.1:0-19470 GCA_025775045.1 Hiodon tergisus
ATCAGCCCAGAATCACACGGCAGGACCTGGTCAATGACCTGAAGAGAGCTGGGACCACAGTCTCAAAGAAAACCATTTGTATAACACTACGCTGTCATGGATTAAAATCCTGCAGCGCACGCAAGGTCCCCCTGCTTAAGCCAGCGCATGTCCAGGCCTGTCCAAAGTTTGCCAATGACCATCTGGATGATCCAGAGGAGGAATGGGAGAAGGTCTGATGAGACAAAAATAGAGCTTTTTGGTCTAAACTCCACTCGCCGTGTTTGGCAGAAGAAGGATGAGTACAACCCCAAGAACACCATCCCAACTGTGGAGGTGGAAACGTCATTCTTTGGGGATGCTTTTCTGCAAAGGGGACAGGACAGGACGACTGCACCGTACTGAGGGGAGGATGGATGGGGCCATGTATCGTGAGATCTTGGCCAACAACCTCCTTCCCTCAGTAAGAGCATTGAAGGTGGGTAGTGGCTTCCAGCATGACAACGACCCAAAAAAAAAACGCACAGCCAGTACAACTAAGGAGTGGCTCCGTAAGAAGCATCTCAAGGTCCTGGAGTGGCCCAGCCAGTCTCCAGACCTGAACCCAATAGAAAATCTTTGGAGGGAGCTGAAAGTCCGTATTGCCCAGCGACAGCAAAATGCTAATTATTAAAATATCATACAATGTGATTTTTTCTGGCTTTTTGTTTTAGATTCCGTCTCTCACAGTTGACGTGTACCTATGATAAAAATTACAGACCTCTACATGCTTTGTAAATGGGAAAACCTGCAAAATCGGCAGTGTATCAAATACTTGATCTCCCCACTGTAGGTTCTGGCCTGTCAAATACCATAGCAACTTAACAACAATGCTGACGGACGCACAATAAGTGTGCAATTCTCCATGACCACGTCAAGCCCGTAAGTGTGATGAGATTGCCCAAATGTATAGTATCGAAAACATTAAAAGCAGCTCTGCTTAGGTTAATATTGTGTGCTGTTAAAGAGTTACTTTACACTCTTAATAACTCTACTCTTTATTGAAAGGTCTCTGTCATTTAACTATCAAAATAGATACTGCAAAGTTAAATCATTTCTAGTAAGATGTTACTTGTATTCTTCTTACCATGGTAGAATACAATTATGTTGACAACATCCTTCTACAACAGCTTTAAAACAAACCAAAAAAAAAAAATCACTTCATATCAGTATCTTGATCATTAACCCAGGTAATTTTCACCCCAGGGACATCTTTCCTAGAAGAGGACTTCTGAAACACGATTCTGTACTGCAGGGCAGAAGAAAAGTGAAATTATCCCACAATATCCTTTGGGTACAGCTAATGGATGTTACCGCCAGTTCAGACCCCAAGCCAAAAAGAGGCAGACCACATCCAAGCGAAGCGGTATATTCCGTTGTTGACTGACACTCGATACCAGCGGACATCTGTAAACCCTGTCATACCCACAGGTCCTTCAACTGTCTCTCCCCAGGGCATCTGCTCTTACAAACACTCACACAACTCAAAAGAACCCACTGCAGCCAGTTCGTCTGACTGCTACTGTTACAGGGTAAGATGAGACTCATCATTAATGTCTGTCCACGTAGCATTGATATGTTTTTCAATACCTAAAACCATTTAGCCTAGCAATGCAAAGTGTATTTAGGGGTCTTCTTATGACCGTCCAGCTGTGCTTCCTAGATCCCAAACGTTAGGGCTCAAGAGCAGACCTAGCAGGGAGACACTGTCACCTACAGCACACATTGGGTTACTGTCTTCAGTCACCAGAGTTCCTCTAAATTTCGTCTCAACAGCGAATGTAGGCTGATCCCATACTGCCATCTACTGTAGGCCAATATATATTATAACCAGGGACGCATCCTTCAGACTGAGTTTTAAAGGCTTTAGAAACACTTACTGGATATCCCACAATCATCAGTGTATATAGGCACAGCTCCAGTAAACCAGCTTGGTTGTAGCTACTGATGAGTGCATTTCGAGCAACGGCGCGAGGTGCCCCCGATGACTTTACACAATGCTCCAGTATGACAAAACCTTGCCCAAAATTAAATGCATACAAATTAAAAATATTTACATTTTTTTTATTTATTTACTTGCCTGAATAAACAGGATACATGCCAGCGAAAAGGCACAATAGAAGAACATTAAACTAATATATCATTCATCTCACCATTCTAAAATAGTCATTCCACATTTTCTTCAAAATTTAACTTACAGTTAATGCAGCTTAGAATTTAGCCAATCTTACCCAATCAGAACAAAGTGACTAAATTAACTCGTTTCCCCTTGAATTCTATGCAAGACAGTCAGGGGTTCATCCTGGCTCAGGGCTGTGGTGTGTAGCGTAGGTACTGCTTTCCAGAAGGCAGTTCTAGGGTGCTAACACCAGAGGGGAAAAGGGCTGCGGCCTCACCTTCAGACAAACTAGGGATAACCATGACACGATCACCTGGCTAAGAGATTGACAGAAAAATAAGGGAGAGGAGAGAAAGTAAATATTGTTAAAGGAAACGATGTTACAGAAGTACACTGATAACTTAATTTGACGGCTTTTCCGTTCTATGAACAATAACAAATTACAGCTTGATTGCCATTTATAATAGCGAGTTATGATTAATCATGAGTTATGTGCAGACAGGACACATTTTAGTGAAATATTTGATCACCTTCCAGTCCACTGGTGTGGCCACTTTTTTCTGTGCAGTCAGCTGTAGAGAGTCAATGACCCGCAGAAGTTCATCAAAATTCCTTCCCGTTGTAGCAGGATAGAGGATTGACAGCTTCAGCTTCTTGTCAGGACCGATTACAAAAACCTGGAGTGGATGAAAATCCCAAGCAGTCAGCAACTGGCATTGACAGTTTTTACGCCATG
Organism: Hiodon tergisus; assembly: GCA_025775045.1. Classification (NCBI taxonomy): domain Eukaryota; kingdom Metazoa; phylum Chordata; class Actinopteri; order Hiodontiformes; family Hiodontidae; genus Hiodon; species Hiodon tergisus. The sequence goes on from JAOVYW010073755.1 coordinate 2,874, forward strand.
CGTAACTGATGAAGCAGGTGCCGTAGCTATGACTACAGCGGCGTAAGAGACTAGGTACTCCACTAGTAGTAGGAGGAGGAGGAGGACTCACACAACGGGCAGTGAGCGGCATGCCGTCCTTGTCTTTCTCGTCCGGGTCCAGCATGCCCAGCATCACCGCCAACTCTCGCTTGTCATCCGCAATGATGGGGAATGGGAAGGTGCAGCCAGGGGCTTCGTGGTTGTAGGACAGGATGTCCTTGACAGAGTGAGGGCACCAGTGATGTTAATCACACCCTCTCCTAATAAGAGCAGACTACACCAACTGACAAATAAATAACTGAACGACCAATTCAGAAGTATTAATAAGAGGTAAAGGGAATCATAGTGGTTGAAGAAATTATCAGAAGGCCACGGGTTCAAAAACGTATTTACAATTAAGCCACACTTTTGCCTTTTGACTAATTAAATGTGTAACATGAGTCAGTTTTTAATATTCTGTTAACAGCCAAGATAAATAGAACCATTCAGAGCACGTTCAAGACTAGCTTCATCCAAGGTTAAGGCCGTCCTGACTACTGGAATAAAATCATATTTAATCCAGTTTAGCTTTAAACCATTTAATCATAGGGATAAGATATATTTTTATCCATTTTAGGTTCAGATGTTTAGCCCAAGTTGAGTGCACAAGCTAAGGGAAGCAAGTTCAGCCAAATAAACGCTTTTGACGAATATAATGAATAGGCACAAACAAAAACAGACCCAGACAGCTTCGATATTTAAAAAATATTCCATTGTAATCAGGGGGAAATAGAAAGACACTATAACTTGCGCGTAGAGGCAGACCTTTGTCCAGCCAAGATGGTCCTCCACACTGTCGATGGACAAGGCAATCATTTTGACATTGCGCTTACTGAACTCGGGGCTGAGCTTAGCAGCACGGCCCAGCTCGGTGGTGCACACAGGGGTGTAGTCACGGGGATGCGAGAATAGGATTCCCCAGCTGTGGAAAGGGAGGTGGGGGTTAGCGAAGCCTAGCAGATTCAATTCAAATTAAAATAACAGACAAGATGTAGCCAGCTGTTTCACCTAACAGAAAAAATATTTTAGGGGTTGGTCATAGGACAGTAACACTTTATCCAATGTGGGAAATTAATTATGGTTGAAACGCAAAAACTACAAGGAAAGTTAAAAGTGATGAAAAGAAGTTTATTGAAGAGTGATCGTTTGCACTACCATCCCCCCCACATCATAAAGTAGTTGCTACCTCTTGCAAAAGTGCGGCTCCTAGACAGGAAACAAGTATTGCTTTGTCTTGCAAAGAAAGGTAGATCAAAATATTTCAAACCAAAGAGCACTTATACGTCGGTACTCCCGTTTAGGCCATACTTTTACTACATCAGTTCTGATTTGTTTTGGATTCCTTGTACTATACCAGTCAAGAATAATGGTTTATCCTTTAGACGCATTTGCCCTGACATTCAAATATTCCTTTATATTAATTAATACTATTATATAAATTTATAACAAATATTCCCCGTTAATGTTCTGCTTTCAGACACAAATATAGTTGAATGAGTTATTGTGTAGCAGATAGGCCTTTCGCAGCTATAAATTGTAGTGGCAAAAAAAACCCCCACCATACACCTAAATATCAGTCAGAGTTTGGACAGATTCCAAAGTTTTGCATGGGCCCAATTAAATACTAAGAACTAAAGTTGTAAATGCAACTAAATGTGAAACTGACTCAGCAGAGACCACAACAATGCTGGATTTTTCTCGTCTTCCATTGTATGTTGATTTCAGACAGGTGGTTTATTCCATATACATAGCTTGTACTAAATATGTACCTAGGAGAAAAACAAGCATTTGATATTAATATCCCAATAGAGTATATTTACTTTAATTAATTAATTGAAAAAATGAAATCGATTTAAACTTCAGGATACTGTACACATTTAAGTTCTGCTGAAAGAAACATTTGATGACTTCACCTTAAGTTATGCTCATTAAGATCAGGGACATTTTCTATGATCAAACTTTTGACAACCGGCTAATCGCATTTAATAAAATTTGTATCTAAAAAATTGTATTAATTAAAATTAGCGGCTTGACAAAGATTTGGTCTATATTTGTTCTCCTTTGACCAAATGCATATGGTCAATATTTTTCTGATGCTTTGTTTGTTTCTCTCTTTTTAATATAGCCGAAAATATTAGGCAAATAACGTTTTACATTTACAGAGATATATCCTTTATTCGCCATTTGTGTGGTACCAGTATACACACCCTGTACAGTATCCATCAAGCACGTTTAACCGCATAGATCAAGCATGTGAGTATTGAGTGTTTGCACTAATCATTTTGTAACCCACAACAGGAAACCAGAAACATGAAAAATACTACTAAAATGTACTTCTACTTAGAGTGACCTAGGTAATGCGTAGTTGATACTTACGAGTCTCCTAAGAAATCGTGAAATTTGATCTTTCCAATGGTCGTTTCTGCTTCGAAATTCGGAAAAACGTCTCCCAAAAGTAAGGCAGGCATAGCTGAACCTACTGCTTACTATTCAACAGAATACAAAAAGACTGGAGTGGTAAAATATAATATGGCGGCAGAACCAATTTCAGAAAATAACTAATATTATTGGTTATTTAAGCCATTAAGAATTATCCAACAACACTCACGTCACCAAAAAGCGCCTTGCAATATCACTGCATTACCAGCTTCCTGGTTTTCTGTCACTTATAAAAGTACTTTTTATGGTACGGTCACGTGTATTTCAGTGTTAGAACAAAAAATTTATTTGCCATGTATACTATAAGAACTAAATACTACCGATATCGATTAAGCGAATACACACGTATAACATTTTTTTGTGCATGGGGCCGTACACACGAGGAACCGTCGAAAGTTAAAATTATTTTTGAAAATAGTAAATTATACCATGTTGTCGGTGTTATTTGTAAATTATTTATCTGGTGTTTTATAAGTGGTTAATTTGTAACATATTCAGTTAAAATGTCAACTATTCTGGCTACTGTACTCCCTTTCTAAGAACTCCGGAGTAATAAATCTACAATATTGCACAATTTTTTTGCCGCATATGCAGGCAGTGGAGGCACACTAATTTGGTGAATTGATTTACAAATTCGACGATCACTTAGTTTAAATGTAGTGTTGTTTTATTACTAATCGTACTACCGTTTCCCGTTAACGTGGACAATATCTCTAAGGCGCTCAGTATTGGCGTACAAGAACTTCCTGTTTAGCTGGAAATCGGTCTCTTGCTTCGCAGTACAATTGGTTTCTAAGGACGTTTTTGCGTCAGCTATACAACAAATATGGCGTTCCTTTCTTGTTAGTACGAAAGGAACTGTCACCTTTGAAGCGATGAATTAAGGAAGGGGGGTACGTTACTTTAGATAACTGGAGCAGTCAAATATATTTTATATAATCAAATATACAAAAATGCCTTCTCCGAAAGCAAAAAATAACGGCGGACGCAGTGGCAGCGTTCCAAGCACCGGTAGCAATGGGCGCTATGACTTCATGTCTCTGAGCCGGACACCGCCGCCGCATCTACTGCAGAGACAGGGCTCAGATCCGACTTCGGCCCGACTCCGTGCTTCGGAAAGCCCTACGCGGCGCCGAGGCTCTGGCTCATCCAACGCTTCTTCGTCCTCAGCCACTGGAGCTCAGCAAATGCCAGAAGAAGACTGCATGCGACTGAACCCGTCCTTTGTTGGTATCGCGCTAAGTTCACTTCTCGCCATTGACTTGTGGCTTTCTAAGCGTCTTGGGGTCTGCGCCTGTGAAGACTCGTCATGGGGAAGCATAAGACCTTTAATGAAGTTAATTGAGATATCTGGACACGGGATACCCTGGTTAGCCGGCGTCGTGTATTGCTTATACAAAAGTGATAGTGCTGCTGGGCAAGAGGTCATGCTCAATCTGCTCATGGGTAATTACATTCAGTATTATTATTATTTTTACCCCATTTATCACTCATCATCGCCATGCTGTGATCTTATTTATCAACGATCCCATCCCAGCCCATCTTGTATTTTACACCTCACCAAAACCTTTCCCTCTCTCTTTTTATTTGCCCCTCGAACCCAGATCTTTTTCCCTACAACTTGAGTTCCACCAGGATTAGGCTGCCTTATCTTGGGGTACCCTGTGGGCTCCTCTGTACATCTTGCTGGTTTTCTTGTTTCATGCTTTTAATTTTACTTCCATGGCAATGGCTGTTTCCAGGTGATTCAATGCTGACTTTGTTTTTGTATTATTTATATAAAAAAACACTTCATATGTGCAGTACTCTTCTTGGTTACAGTAATAATAGGAAACAAACAAAAATTGTAATTAATATATGCAGAGGCTGATTCTGATATATTTGTCAGAAAAATGTTTAGCAACTGCCATTGTATTAGTAAATATAATTAGTATAGTTTTAAAAAAAATTAAGTTGATTTGAACTATAGTTTTATTTATTACTAACTAAGCTATTTCAGTTCCCGCATCAGAACATACATGAAGCAGCCTGTCAAAATGTGGGTTTTCAAAGAAATTTTGTTAGAATGTATTTCAGGTTTTTAAATAAAGACGTATGGCCAATATTCTGGTTTCACAGCTATACTCTATTTAGTCTTGCTGTGTGCTGGAGCAGCAGCTGCTACTGTGAAGATCAGAGAAGCCTACTGTGGGAAACTGCCAACCGCTGGATTATTCGCTAGCCCGATATATAGTATCACCTTTACGGTACTGGAGAAAATAGTCACTATGTCAGTGTGGGCAATGAGTTAGTGGAGCAAAATGGACGGATAAAGGCCAAGAATGGCCTATTTCGGCCCCAACAACATAGAATCTGATTAGAAAGTAATATGGTACAATAGGTATTAGCATAGTGTGTGTGTAGACAAAGATAACAAATGTCTTTTTCTAACACTAACAAAGTGCTAGTATAAGTGCTGAGGAAGTGAGATGTAATTGTTATCTGAAGGTCATTACTTCACTGGCACTGTTTGGATGATGGGCAGCAGGTGGTTGTGTTTTATAAAAATTTTTCCTCTCGGTATGTTTTAATTGTATATTGGCTGCTTCTGATAATCATGTTTCTCTCCTCTTCAGCCCTTATTCTGGATCTGGTACTGGTCGGGGTGGTGAAGGCAGTCGTACGCCGCCGGCGCCCCTCCCACAACCGCATGGACATGTTCGCTACCTTCTCCGTGGATCGATACTCTTTCCCGTCAGGCCATGCCACGCGGGCTGCGTTGTGCGCCCGCTTCCTGCTAGCCCACTTGGTGTTGGCGGCTCCACTGCGCGTGCTGGTGCTGCTGTGGGCTGCCATGGTGGGCCTGTCCCGGGTTCTGCTCGGACGACACAATGTCACCGACGTGGTCTTTGGTTTTGGAATGGGCTACTTCCAATATAACCTGGTGGAGGGGTTGTGGGTCTCGCCAGCGGGGCTGCAGATTATGATGGGAGAGTTAGGCTGAAGAGCAGAAACGGGGGGCAGATCCATGAATTGCCCCAGGCAAGAAACATCACTGTGCATCCCCATCGCCTGCGACACGCACAGCCAACAAGCCACCAACATTATATAAAACGAAAATGCTTATAAATATTGCTATACTTTGTAGTGTGTGTTTGTGTGTATGAATGGGTACATTGTAATTATTAAGCCTTGGGGCATGTGATACTCCCAAATATGCGTGGGAGTAATCCATTTTCCTGGGAGATTAGGGTGTTGGACTGGTGCAGAATATTGTGTAGTATTTAGTTCGTTTTAAAAGTGGAAATGTATTTCCATTAGCAGGATTTCTAGTAATTTATTACCTTGGGACAGTTGGGTGGTCACAGAGGCCTGCTGCAAAGTGTGCACTGCCTATGACATATTCTGGAAACCTTACTTACAGCTTCAGCTCGTTTGAAGCAGACTGTGTTTCATTTTTTTCAGAGTATATTTGTTTTCTACGATATCGATTTTATGTTTCACTACAGACACCTTAATCAGACACGGTGGCAGTGCTTGAAGTATGCAGAAGAGCTCCTCCATGCCACCCACCTTCAAGCCATTGATAATTGAACACACTGGAGGCTATGGGGGTTCAGTGCTGACTGTTGTAGAGGTTCATCCGCCTGTTCCCTGATGGTACTGTAAACATGCAAGCGTTTGCAATAGCACAGGGTTCGCAGTTTTAGCAAAAAGCCATGAAATCCCTCATAATTTCTTCCTTCCCTACCGATGGTACACAGTCACTCAGGGATTCCTGGTCACAGTTGGTGGTGACATGATCCATAGTTGAACCTTTGATCATAGGGCCCAGTCTGCACTGAGAAGTATGTTTTTTGGCCATCTTAAGTTTTAAGGTTGTTTCACTATTTCATATACTCAGGCTTTTTCTTTTGTTCTGAACCAAAGTACCAGTATGTCTAATTTGATTTACATCCCTTTCTACAAACTGATCTCAGTTTAGGACTTGCATTTACAGTAGTAAATTGGTGGCAGTTTACTGTTGCAACTCCCTGAGAAACAAACAGGTCTTTGAAGGCATCAATCACCAGTTTACCTGATCGCTTAAATATGGTTAACACACCCAACCAGTTGAAGCTTCAGAAGTTCTGTTGGATCAGTTTAACTGGTCAGCACTGTTGCAAACAACATGCTCCAGTTTATTAGAACCCCCCTTTTTTGTGGCTGCCCTTTGGACCTGATAAGAGAATGAGAGATTGATGGAGCGGTCAATGCCTCGTATTGCTAGAACATATTCTTATGTCTGTAGCACTAGATCCTGGAGAGGAAACCAGGGTATCAGAGAGCTATCTTGCCAGTCAGTTTATTTTAACATAGCTGGTGCTATGCAGAGACAAAGGGAATTAAATTTTGGCTGTAACGTTTCTGTACTGAGGTATTGTGTATGTCAGGCACGCTCATGGAATGTGGGTACTTTATGTGCCAGCCTATTATTACATGAACTATAAATGAATGTAAACGTTATCATGGCGCTGCTTTGTGTTATGTGGGTGTGGACATACCGGTCCCCCAACAATTTCACTTCAAAATTCAAGGTTATGTTTAGTGATTGATTGGCGACACTTACATGCCTGAATGTTGGGACCTGAGTTTTTGCAATGAAGTCTTGTAACCGTGTGCATCTGCCGTTGCCGTAGCTGTTTATGTATCCAAAACTTCCCTGTATATATATATGTATATGTGTGTATATATATATATTTTTAAAAGTTTCCATCACCACACCTGCTGAGCACCCGACCAGTGTTTTAGTATACCCTGTGCTGTGTAGGCGGGCCTCCATCCATTTAGAGCTAGTTGTCGCTGTCCTGGAACCCTGGAGTAGGCCCATGTTAAATCTCTTGCATGGCATCTCATTACAGATTTTCAGAGCAGAACTTTTGCCATGTCACACTGAAAACTATGAATGAGGTATCTTTTTCGTAACCCTAGCAGAGTGGTTAAATTGAATGGGTTATTCCCTGGTCTCATCAAGTATAATTACACCTTGCTCTGACCTATTCTCACTGTTTGGAAAGCTGATCCCCTATTGTATTTCTGCAGGGACCATTTTTTAAAAATCCAATATTGCAGTATGATTTTTAATATTTTTGTTTTGTGTTCTCTGAATAATTTTGTTTTACATTCCATAGGGAACCCTACAGGGTTGATATTCAATTTAGGTGTTCAAGTGGTTATTGATTTAGAATATTTGATATTAAAATATTGTTTTAAAATGTTTTTGCTCAAAACAAAAGTAAAAACAAACAAAATAAGGATGATCAAAACATATCTACTTCATTCAGTTTAAATATATTGAGAGAACTGGGGTCAAGTAAAAAATAAAATAAGCCCTTTTGGTTGGGTTATTTTTGTTGATATTTTTTAGTTCGGAAAAGGAATGTAAGTGACTGACGCTGTGGGCTCTTTCTGCACCATTAGACTACTTCACCAGCTTTGTAAAGAGCTAATGTCCTTTGATCACTAAATGGTATTGTCAAGTCCTTGGTGTACTGTAGAGTATAAGCTGTGCATACATGGAAAATGAATGGGGTTTATGTGATAGCAATGACTGTTTATTATGTTTATGCAAATTCATCAAAAAAGAGAACATACCGTGATTATTTTTCATTTTTAAAATAAATATGAATGATGAGATGATGAAACCATATTCTTCTTTTTTCTTGAATATGGTGTCGTTTGTATGAGGTAGATTTAAAGGGTTGTTCGAGCATCTGGGGTTCTTTCATCAAAACATGAATGAGGATGTTTATAAGGGTTTTTTTTCTGTCTCTCATTAAATAGCTGTCGCCCTCAATATTGTGAGAGAATACATGATTAGTTCCATTAGAGCAATACACGGGACCTCAAGGACCAGGATTAAGGACCCCTTTTAAAGGTATTGAATAATTAAAACCTTTAAGAACATTAAGTCTGGTATTATTAATGTCTGATTTACACTGACGTGATGATTTGTAGTCCAGGTTATAGCTTCAGTTAAACATAGGAACTGGAAACCTGCAGGTGCTTTGGCTCGGAAGGACCTGAATTGCTGATGCCTGATGTAGACCGCTGGTTCTCAATCCATGTCCTGTATATGCCAAGAGCCAACTTCCACTGCCAAGAGTGCTCGCTACAGCTCCTTTAAAAAAAATGTAGCAATCAGCGTAGCAACCAGACTGTGACATATATTTTTATTACTTTATTTTTTGTGCTTTTTAAAAAGTAGTTATAGCAAGCAATACTCCAAAATTGGAATAAGGGGTTGTTAAAATATTTGGAATTCAATAAACACGTAAATTCAAAGGAATATATAAGTGAGGCTCTGTAAGAGGGGTGGTTAACTTTTTTGAAGAAAAAAAAGATCAATTTTAACTATAGAGTTGCTTCATTGTTGAATTAAACATTTGAGAAGTTTCAGTAAATTGTCTTCCTACCAAAGAAAAGGACTCTCCAACCTCTCGTCTTCCCTCGTCAGCTGGTACCGATGAAAGGGCACTTCAAATATGGGTTTACAGCCCATATTCAGGAACCTTCCTGTCTAAGTGTAAGAGAGGTGAAAGTAACAAAAAATGTAATGAAACAAACACACACTGAATCAAACAGTAAGGTGCAGTGTGTTTTCTTATTTGAACAAATTCATGCCTCCCATATCAAACTCGTATTCATATATGCTGATATAAAATCTATGAAATAATATTAATAGCTGAACATAGCTGGAAACCATAGAAGAGCCACACCTGGGAGATGTCCTGTAAAAAAAACTGGAAACCCGGAAGAATAAAACATTCAATTGATTATCTTTTCTTACATACATCACATAATATATGTAAAAAGCTATACTCTCATATTTTTAATTCAATTAATTAAACACAACTCTGTTTTGAGGCCTGCTTTGCACTCTTTAGCATTTATGGGGAGGTCTCAAAGTTGAAGCATTGGCTGTCATTGTTCAACAAGCATTTGTAACAGCTCTTTCTACCCTTTGTGTGTATTTTCCATGTCTTGGAGAAGGCTCTTTCACAGCCTGCATTGCTGTGGGATAAAGGGACAGTGACAAAGTGAACGCTACAGAGAGATAGGTGTGGAAACAGAAGCCACAAGGAAAAGCCACTCCAAGGGACCAGGTGAAGACAATGACTGCAGCAATAGTCACAAAAAGGGGGAAGGAATCATGTACAGCATATGTTAAGCACATGCTCCTCAGCATCCCCAAACATCTTCGGGGTATGTTGATCCAGCAGCAAAACTACAATCGCAAAGTCACCTGGGCTGGAGACGCACATGAGCAACGCAACATCGCAGGTTGGGTCTGACCCACTCTACGCTTGACATGCAGTGTGCAGCAGGGATCAAGAACAGGCCACGTCTGTGCACATCAACCAGGTATCACAGCCAAATCTTGTACAAAGCGGTACATAGAGATTGTCAACGCAAAGACTTCGAAATGATTTGTCAGAGTTAATTTGAGACACCAGGCTCATGCAGCTCCAACCTCCCATGAGTTGCATCTGTAGATATGTACCCAATATTTGGCAAATACTAATCATGATTTGTAAATACCCCCAACATGTTTTGCAAATGAAAATCAGCAACTGTAAATGCCTATCTCTCACTCTGCAAATATCACAGAAACTTTTCCAAAACAAATTTCATTTATGAACGGACCTGCGACTTTCGACGGTATTCACTTGCGTTTTTAATGTCAGAAGAGGTCCTAATATGCTGGGCAAGAGTTGCAAACACATGAGAAGATTCGTAATTATGAATGCACATCATCATTAGTAAATATGAGCAAGGTACTTTGCAACTGTCAATGCAGTTTTGGAAGGTGCTGTTCCACTGAAGGCCTAGGTCAAAGGGCAGGGTTTGCCTTTGGTTTTCGAGCAAATTAGGCTTACATGTGGCATAATGCTGCATCTTTATAACTATATATTTGTAAATACATTTTTGTGTTTCAAATTAAATCAAACTAAAGGTATTAGTTGTCTCTTCCTAGATTCAATAAAATTGTCAAGTGTTGTTGTTGGTGCCCTGTAAAGCAGCAAACCAATGAACCCACCCCTGAAGGGTGGAATCTTATCTAATAGCCAGCACCACTGCATAAGTGTCAAGAGAATGTTAAATTATGTGCGCCACTTTCATTTGGTTAAAACAGAATTACTATTGTACCACACCTTGAATTTCAGTCTGTCTTCTGAGGTAACTTTCTCTTTCGAATGGCTGGACTCTTGACCTGGATATATATTTACTTTGTAGGCAGGGCTGTGTAAATTTACACTTAGGAAATGTTTTTAAAAAAAACAAATTCAAGTGGAAACCGGCAGCAGGTCTGTTTTCTGTAAGGATTACAGAACCCCTCACCCTTTCAGTAATGTTAGCTCTTATTAGTCTTAATATTAGTCTGTGCCATTGGAAGTAATAGTAACTGTTCATTTTGAACATTTTTTGAAAAGCTGCCTTAAGAGTTTGTTCAAGATATTCAGCCTTTTGGCTAGTTTTAACTAGTTTTGACTAGTTTTAACTAGCCAAAAGTTGAAAAGGGGGGGGAGATTTTTAGTTAACTAAATCATCTTGTCTAAATCCATACTGCACTCGTCATAACGATTTAAAGCAACACAGATCAAAGTCTAAAATACCTTGTCCACTTTAATGCAACTGATCCAGTTCCAGCAGCGGTCAGACTAAAACTTCTAGATTATAAATCAGAGGTAGGAAAAATCAAGTTAACCTTATGCTACCGCTCAATCAATAATTTGTATATATGGGTTAAGAGATCGTTTTGAAGTACGGTAATTCATTATCGTCTCATCGGAAGTACTACACAAGTGGTGTATAAAATGAGTAGTGTGATAGTGAGAAATCCGCACAAATTCGCGCAGCCACCAGCATCTTGCTACATACATATTATCTCAACCGACTGTTTTTTTTTTTTTTTTTTTTTTGCGTTTTAAATTTACGCACGATTCTAACTGGGACACGCTGTAATTTAGTGTAAACAAGCGTATTTGAATGACATCTGAAAATGAAAAGGCTGCAGGTTGCCATGGGTATAATTAGTGAGGCCACTCTCTAAGCAATCTTGTTTGTGCATTTTCACGTTGAGGTAGATCAAATGACTTCTCCAGAAGGCAGTAAAGATTAGTAAAAATGTTTCTGACCCGCAGCCCTGGATAATCATTCCCCTCTTCATCCAAAGGGGCCTTTAAATTGCGATCTATGCAAACAACCACTGACAACCAAGTTCCATATGTCATCACAGTGACTCTTGATACACAATACATTGGAAGTTTAAGATGTGCCTTTGGTCATACAGAAGGGCAACTAATCCTTTACAGTTACCTAATGTACAGGGTGTTCATCAGTTATCCAGCAGTAGGTTTTTTTTTGTCCAACTGAGATTTCAACACCTCCTCACAGGCAGAGTATAAGTGGGAGACATAATCTGCTCCACTCTCCAGTACCCCACATGGCAGTATGGACCTGATATGTTGGTTGTTAGCTTACATTCAGGAAGATGAGGATTAGATGCACTAGATGCAACAGGTGGATTTTTACAATGCTCATTTGGGAGAAAATATTCTGTTTATAGGTGTTTTCAATTTTATTAAAAGAAAATGGCAATTGCTGTTATTGTTTTTGTGTTTGTTTTTTGGGTGAGATGTCAATGTGTATACCATTTTGATATAATGGTATAATTATATAATGCCATTATATAATGACATAATGATTGTGAAATAATGATTGTGTATATAATTTTTAACCTTTGGTCTCAGACACTGAGCACCAAATTCTACTAAACAGCATTTTCTCTCAATGAATTAAGTGCTGTGTGGATCCAGAAAGGCACTGTACAATAACAATAATGGATGAAACAATTTTATTAATCTTGTTTCTTTGTATGTTTTTTGGGCTCTGACACATTATATATTTTAGCTGTGCACAAGCTAATCTAATCAAAGTTCAATGTACATATTTACTAAATATTTCTTACAGACAGTATGGCCCGCCGTGTAGCAGTGATTGGTGGAGGGAGTTCTGGCCTGGCTTGTATAAAGTGTTGCCTTGACGAGGGATTGGAACCGGTTTGTTTTGAGAGCAGCGATGACATCGGGGGCCTATGGAGGTTTAAGGTGAGAGATGGTCAGCCATCTTCCAAATTTCCATGGATTTATAACAAATGGTAGCCCTATCTGCTTTGTGAAACTCATGATGTGCAGTTTCTAATGAGACTGGGTCCTGGAAGTGTAGATTCCGTTCTGTGGTAAAACCGTTGTTTTGTGGTTTTTAGCAACTATCTTGTTGGGTATCTGTGAACTCCGACCACTGTTCCTTTTAAAGTTTCCCCTTTTTTGGCATATGCTGTTATGGTTTATGACACTGCTGCAAATGACACACTAAATAATTGTGCGGCTTCTGTGACTGAATAATTCAATGGATAAATTTCCAAATACATACATGTTGAAATGTCTACAAAAATAAATATACATTAATAAAGATGTGCATGAATACATACTTTAATTATAACAAAAACAAAACATCAATTCAATGAAATTCTATTTCACATCTCTATATTTCACATTTAGACATTCTGAAATGTGTGTATTTATTTAATTTTGACGGGTAAAACCAGCAGTACAATGAAATGTTGAAATGTGAAAAAGGGAAACTCCCGAACCACCATGGGCAGGTACACTATGAGTACACTCCCAACTTCTCCGACATGCTTGTAACTTCTAGCTGCACTTGATGCCGGTCAGCAGTTAGACAGTGTGGTAGTTAGTATGGATATTAATACGAACATCATGAACATTCATTTCAAATGCCATTTGTTTACTTCATGTCCATTTTCCCTTTTGTTTACCCCCTCTCAAATGTATTCCAAATTGTTCAAGCTTCAGCGTCCTCCAATTCTCTACTCCAGCTACATGAAACTGGCAGAACCCCCCCCACTCACTTGGGTGTTGTGAGTTGTTGGCTCACAACACCCAAGTCATTCCAGCTTTCCCTGTGGTCCACAGTGGAGTCTTGAGCCTCAGCGCTCCAGCATCTACTACTCTCTGGTCGTCAACACCTCCAAAGAGATGATGTGCTTCAGTGACTTTCCCATGCCGACCCACTTCCCCAACTACATGCACCACCCGCAGCTGCTGCAGTACCTCCACCTCTATGCCCAGCATTTTGACCTCCTGCGGCACGTTCGCTTCCAGGTAACCCCGTTCTCCTCCCCTCTCACCTGCACTCCAAATGGAGGGGTGCGTCTGGGTTATACCCAAATCGTTATTATGTAAGACTAGCAATTCCATACATTTTGTTTCAGTTAATTAATGTGGCTTTTCCCACTAATAACACTAATAACAAAACCCTTCTCCAGCTTAACAGCCATCTCAGTGGCTATTCCCCCGCAGCCCCTATGGAATGGAAAGCTGACGCTACATTTCGGTTCATTTTGATCTGTCTTCCTATTTGTCGGCGCTTTCAGACCACTGTTTGCAGTGTGAAACAGCAGCCTGACTTCTCACGCTCGGGGCAGTGGGAGGTGGTGACTGAGAATAGAGATGGACAGGAAGAGAAGCACATCTTTGATGCTGTTCTAGTGTGTTCAGGTCACTACACAGAGCCTGTGACACCACTGAAAGACTTCCCAGGTAGATATTGCAAGTAATTCTTACTTTACAATCTGGAGAAGTTTTGTTTATATAGATATATTCATGTTTCAATTCAGTCCGTATTCTAGAACAGTCTTCCAGGAAAATGTTTTGAATCTGGGGAGAAATGATGGGCACTTTAACATCTTTAACCAGTTTGAACTGCATGTCTCTTCCAGGATTTGAGCATTTTAAAGGACGGTATTGCCACAGCTGGGAATACAAGAATTCTGATCCCTACCGGGGGAAGAAGGTTGTAATCGTGGGGATTGGGAACTCTGGCGGAGACATTGCCGTGGACATCAGCAGGGCTGCAGACAAGGTGAGGTCACACCTTTGGCATAAAAACAAACCTAGCAATTTTCAAGCATCTGCGCACTACAGAGAACCGGCACATACCTGCACTTATGGACACCCTTGACATGGAGAGAAAACTGTGAATGCAGATAATGTTACACGTAGTGTAAATGTAAGCCATTTCAATTGTTTCAAGGATCAATGTTACCTATATTTAACTACATCAATCTACAGTCTTATGAGCATTAGCTGAATGCATTGATTTTACTATGCTTGCTTAAAAGTTGCAAAAAAACTTGCTTGTTGCGTTTAGTTCTGGGGCCAGGACTGACCTATAACTATGTTCAATCCAAAATTATGATTCTTTGTTGTTTTTTTGAGAGGCAACAAAGGATTTTTTGACAAGACAGTTTTAAGAAAAAAGTATTTAATACATCTTGTTCAAGAGGAGAGAAGCCATATTCAAATTGATGTCAGCCTGATCACTCGAAGATCACTCGCTCTCTAAAGATCACTTTAAGATCACACTCTCAAAGATACATTTCCAACTCCAGCATCTTACAGTCATTTTTTGAACGGTCACGTCGACCAGTCCCAGGCATGTCTGGTGGTGTCTGATGATAAGACCAGGGGTCGTTCCCAAAACATCCCTGTGAGCCACTGCACACTTTGAGTACAAGAACAGTGCTGCTGAGACAGCGGGCAAAGACTAATTAAAAGGAATGTATCAGGAATTAAACTACGACTCTATAGGTTCATTCATGACATTGGGCCATTGGGTCAGAATGAGCAAAGCAAAAGTATAGATGAAAAAGAAGACAATCGAGAAAGCAGGCCCACAGGCCCTGCCACATGCATTCTTCACAAGCCCCAACCACAAAAAACGCATACATCCACAAGCAACCACGCACATCCATAAACCTGGTTGGTTGCTGTCAGTGAGGTGAGTTCACTGTTCAAACAGTATTGGTGTCCCATCTCCCAGACTTTCCTCAGCACAAGGCAGGGAGCCTGGGTCATCAGTCGTATGTCACTCAAGGGGCTCCCTCTAGACATGATGATGATCACCCGCCTCATGGACCTGCTACAATTTATCCTGCCCAAGTGTCTGCTGAACTGGGCCAGTGAAAAGAGCCTGAATCAGAAATATGACCACCGAATGTACGGCCTCCTGCCTAGATACAGGTAAAACACAAGACTGCTGCTAAGGTTACAGTCCCAGTTAATATTAGCTGAGATGCTAAGGATTGCCGTATCCTTCTTCAGGTTTCTAGACCAGAGACCTGTGATCAACGACGACCTCCCTGGCCGCATCCTGGTTGGGGCGCTGGTCATAAAACCTAATATTCAGGAGTTTGGGAGTTCCAGCGTAATGTTTGAGGATGGGACAGTGGAAGACCAAATTGATGCTGTGGTCTTCTGCACAGGTTACAACTACACCTTCCCTTTCCTTCCCACAGGACTCTTCACTGGTATCGGGCATGAACTCACCCTGTACAAGCGTGTATTCCCCCCTTCACTCGATCAGCCCACATTAGCCATAATGGGCCTGTTCCAGACCAAAGGACCCATTATGCCTGTAGTGGAGATGCAGGCCCGCTGGGCCACCAGAGTTTTTGCAGGTAACCTTACTTGTCCTATTCTGAACCACTGGGAGTCATGTAAGAGCCCAATAGTACCTATAATGCATTATAATAGCTATGACGTAGTGGTCCCGTTTTTTAAAATTTGCTGCAAGCTATATTCTAACTCCACCCACATCCTTTGCCTTCTAGCTACACTTGACGAACACTTAACTTAATAGTATATTAGTATAAACAGCACTAACAGTATCAATCAATCAATCAATTTTATTTTTATACAGTGCTTTCCACATGTTGCCATGTCACAAAGACGCTTTACATAGAGAAAGCCGTAACCCAGCCAACAGGGGGGACCCACCAATGATGGAGCGACAACAGGAATGGTTCTTATCACCCAAATCACCCATCAGGAAAACCTGTAATTTGAATGTGCGCCACTTGCGCTCCAGCTTACGACAATCCTGCTTAAGTTTCCACGTATAACCAGTGTACCACAGGGAGAATTTATTATGCTTTATTATTTTCATTCTCAGAGGAGCTACCAGATCTAGAGTTCCTCTTAATGCCTTGTTA
>JAOVYW010073756.1:0-19470 GCA_025775045.1 Hiodon tergisus
AGGGGGAATGAAACGGAGACAGTTTTAAAAGAAATGTCGTTTCTTTAATGATCAAAAGGTACAAAAGCGACAAGACAAAGCCAGGGTCAAAAAATAGTACAAAAGGTCAGAAGCCACATCAGGTTCCCCTTACCAAACGGATGTAGTTGATTAGACATTGCCCTCAGCTGTACCAATTACTCCGCCCAGGACTGTCGGCAATCGGCAGTCAGCCCTGGAATGTCAGACTGGTTGGCCTTAAAGGGGAGGGACAATTTTTCTGGGGGGGGGATATTTTTCAGCACTGTGCTGTTTAGTTATAGGGGTTGATTAAATTCTGTCAGCATCTTGCACAATAAAAAATTTGAGTGTCATCTTTGTTTAAGTATACAGTTGATAGAATATAACATATAAAATACAAACTTAGATTTTCAAAAACATTTCCTGCCGAGGACACTGATGCTGATCACTGGAAAATGTTTTTAAAGGATTTCTGATTATTATTCTTTATGCACATATACAGTGAAACAGCAATTTAAAGCCATAAAAAGCAAATATAAAATTATATGACAATTTAAGAATTATAACAAGAATGCCCAAAATGTATAGCAGATTTTCCTTTATACAAAACTGTTCAGCATTATACAACACATTCTAAAGGCCTGTTGATCTGATCTACAGTATATACATTTTGTTGTCAGTTTTAGTCAGTGCAGCGAAGGAAACAGTATCTGCCTTCAAGCCTCACAGCTCAGAGAGTTCAACCTTGAAGATTTGTCTGCGTTTGATTTGCACCCTAAAATGCCTGCAAGGTATTTTCAACAGGCCCTCGGGCTCTGGAGGAAGGCTTGTGTCGAAAGTTGGGCCTGAGGTCTGATTCAATGCTCGATGCAGAGGTGGGAGGTGGTGGGGGGGAAAAAAAGTTTACTCCTGTGATAGTTTTAATTAAAATAGATTAATAGACTTTATAGGGAACTGAGATCATTGCAAGACCCCAATCTAGCTCCCCGTATCTATCGCCTCGCATCACAAAAGGAGTATGAATGATTTAATTCCAGCGATTTTAACCTTCGAATTAAAAGTATAAATTGAGTGGAAGAATTAGACTTGCCCTTCCATGCACCTTTAATGAGGTCCTTAGGTCTTTGGCTGCGGCAACCTGCCACTGCAGGAGCGCATGGCTGAATAATGTGGCGGGTTTATTTATATGATTTTACTCCATATTAATCAGCGCACTCCTATGACCCGGCACCCCATCAGTGGTGGACAGGGGAGCAATGTTTCCTCCGGCACAAAACTTTCAGCATATCGTCTGTCTAGTTCCTTGTCTAGAGGTGGCTTAATTCTAAATGGATTGGGTTTGATTTATCCCATTAAAACACAATTCGCTGTAATTTCCAAAAATTCTGAACCGTTGTTACTGTCCCAGCCTCACCAAATGTTACTAATATCCAAATTGTTCTGTCATCCCAGAAAAAAAAGTGTATAGACAATATACACAAGCATTTAGTTTCCACCATCCAAAATTTTGAACCTTAAATCTCCTTTTTGCCCAGCGTCGTTCTGATGGTGGAGTCATAAACCATTAACCTTAGCCAAGGCGAGAGAGGCCTGCAGATCCCTGGATGTTGTTCCCAGGTTCTTTGAAACTTCCTGGAAAATCATGTGCTTATCTTTTAAAGACGGTCCCTCCAGGGAAGATTCAGCACTGACACAAACTTTCTCCATTTGGATAACATGACTCTCAATGTGGTTAGGTGAAGCCTGGGAGCATTTGAAATAGCTCTGTAACCCTTTCCTGACCTTTCTGGAGGTATCCAGTAATTTGTAATGGCGTAATGTGCAAAACAATCTGATGTAAGGGCCAAAATTTGTCATATTTGTTTTGGGCGAAGCTGGTCCAAACCAGGCCTGATTGTTAACCAAGGAACTCAAACGACTGCCTCTTAATTATCCCTTTAGAAAAGCAAACTCTCATTACTTTTCCCCAGTTCTTCCATGGCGTACTGATAGGTAAGAGCAGCTCAGGTACACTGAGCAGTGGTCGTGTGAATCCATTCACTTGGGGATCTGCAGTCTTCCTCCGGGCAACTGGGTCACATATGGGTCTACATGCCCTGGCGCATGGTAGATGGCGTGTTCGTTGCTTTGCCTTGACACCGTTAGAAAAAAGGCTCTCCTTGGGCTCCCCTGGCGCTGTCATAGCACTGCCAGGACAATGATGCAGTAGGGTTGAGGGCCAAGAGATTTAGTGCAGAGCCATCCAGCAAAAGAATTTCCTAAAATGTGAAACTGCAGTCTTACAAGTGGTTTAACCACACATGCACAATAAATCATTGCATCTAACGGTTTAAAATTTGCCAGCTTACCCTATGTACATCCCATTACTTTAGTTCAGGATAATTTCATTCCATTACTACACTCAGTAAAAGACTTAAAAGTGGTTCATGCTGAGTCATTATCCAAGTCAATATAGCAGGTAGGCTAATGCAGAAGTAATGCAATGCAGTGCCAATCTTGCGGGATTGCCTGTCTCTTTGAGAAACCACCACAGAGAGCACTTACGCATAATCAATTGAATATGGAGCAAAATATTAAGTAATTTGCTGTGTCAGCGCGGAGACTGCATACACACTAGTCATGCACGCGACTACGCGTCCCCAGGCCCACTTACTGAAGTGCCTGCGAGGGGTTTAATGCCAGAATTAAGCACACGTTAGGATATTTACTAAGCACACAGAGGCGTTTACATATATTAAATATGAGAGATAATTATTTTTCATCAGCCATTGTGCATATGTAATGACAAATGCTTGAGGGGTAAGGGGCGGGATTATTTAACCTTTTGCATGCAAAATTAATTGCTTTTCACTACTTCGTCAAATGTTGTAGTCGGTAAAGGCGCTTGCCCGAGTGCAGACTGAGCCCTACAGCTTCCCTTGTGACGTCCACACATCATCTTATTTCTTTCATACATCTGACGACCTGTTTATTCTGCTCAATACAACTTCATAATGATTTTATGGTAGGTTTCACTGATATGCTAAATTCATCATAGAAAAATGATGGATATATTAGAATAAAAAAATATTTTGATAAGGAATACGTTTTTTATATTTAGTTTATGTTATGTTGTCAAAGATGTGGTCTAACGTTGGTTATCTGCAAACTAGTTTAAAGCAATTTGCAGAAAGGGGCACAGAGAGTGGAGGAGTGTTTGTCAGCCCTGGGAAACGAGTTCAAAATCATTGACCTGGCTGCCAATTTGTCTGGGTGTCTGGGAGATTGTAAATTTTATGTAAATTCTGTTTTGAAAAATGCTTTGAATCCTGTCATGTAAGGGACTGTAGTACTTTTTAAGGTAGGTAATCATTCAGGTCAGCTCAATGTGATGTGAAAGGGACGTGGCTTTTCCCCCAATAACTGACCATTAACCTAATGAAGATTTCTGATAATTATGACCCAATCTCTCAACCCGATGTTGGTGGGAGAATGAAACATCACATTCATTTTCAAATTGTTGCAAAGCGCACAGGGTAAACATCAGGGTTTATACTCTCTCCTCTATTTCAACGCTTAAATTAATTTAGCTAAAGAGAAAAAAGTGTTTGGGTTTCTGCACAGTTACATCATTTGTACTGGCACAGTGGGAATTTGACTGAAATCTCAAAATAAGGGTTCCTTATATGCAACTGTGATCATATATCCATCAAAATATTTTTATTAACCATTTTAAGACATTGTTATTCTACCGTAATTGTAATGAAAGAGAACAGGTGCTGACACAATTCAAAACAAGATGTATGTTGGAGTCCATTATATAGCATGAATAAAATATTTCCACTTCTAGCAGTGGAAAACGCACAAGTAATTAACCTGTGTTTTTCATTAAAAAGTATTTAGCATTTTGCAGGCCTGTGTAATAGATTGATTGGATCGGGTAAGCAAGAGATAAATTAATTTCAGTTTGTAAGTTTTCCATATTTATAATATGATAGACTGAATGGCAAAAGAGTAAGAGTAAGTTCAAGAGAATATGAAAGTATCGGGTTTCATAGTTGTAGTGTTGCAACAAATACCCCATATACAGGGGTACATTTTCGATAAAAAAGTTGTCAGAATTGTTTTCCATGGATCTGTCATTAAGCATGCTTTTTCAATGAAAATGAAAATGTTTTAACAAGCTGACCAGTATGCACCAACACACTCCCAGGGGCCGCGTGTGCCAGGACACCATCATTGCTGTGAGCTGCTGTATTTGAATAGGGTATAGAATTTCCTAAGAACATGCACAAACCGAAATACAGATGACCTTTGGAGTCTAGAAGTCTCTCCGGTACCCCATGATCCTGGGTATCAGCTAAACACCGAAGGTGCCTACAACTACAGCTGTCAATTTCGTCTTGCCATTGTGCATTTGCTAATAAATACGGGATGTCGCTAAAAGAGAATCGAGAAAATCCTGTGATACTTGGTCTTCCCCCGAAACGGCAGAGTTCAGCAATATTCATGGTACATTCATGCTCGCTCATCTAAGACGGCCTGTTCCACAGACCCTTGTGCTACTGGATTTTCCCTATATGTGGAGCCTTGGCGGGTTTGGGTCTAAGGACATGATTGGCAAGTGCAACTCAGTAAGTCAAATATAAAAAAAAGAATTATCAATACCAAAAAAGGAAGCGTATAGTTGTGATGAGCTAAGAGAAAGATGAGCTTGCCAAGATAAATGACAATACTATTGTGATCAAAGTGTTATTAATGTCAATATAATAAACCTAAGCAGAGATGCCTTGATTTTTTTCAGCGATACCTTTGGTTGTGGTGTCGGATCTAATCTTGTTAGCAAAGTACTGGAAAATGTTCTATGATTGTGTTGTTCAGGGCATACATGTACGGTATTCATTCATATTCCCAGCAGGTGAAAACAACAAGAAAATATGAATCGCAATCAATCATATCAAGCATTTTTATCAGCAGTTGAGTTTTATTTACTTTTGTTTGCCATAGACTGATTGCAATGAGCCTAATTATCAAAGAGCTTAGTATTGGAACAAAACTCTGGGCATGGTGCCAAAAACAACAACACTATACAGGTTGGAAATAAATAAATAAATAACAGCAATAGCTATTGATTTAATTAACAAACAAAAGTCGAACGGGGAAGCTGTAATCCAGGACACAAAGTCCATGAATCGGGCTTTTCATTGAGTCTTTTCATGTTCAAGCACAATAGAGACCAACATTCAAGTATGTTTCTGACTGTTAAATCGAGGTAAGATGTAGACAAAGTTATATCACAAGAGCTTAATCGCCCCTTTAGTTTGGAAAGATCTTGCTTTAAAAGATGTAGTAAGCACTGTAATTCTTGAGAAATGCACAGCAGGAGTGCAGAGACAATTAGAAAACGCATAACAAGTGTGATGACAGAAACAACAACAGACCAAGATACAGGAGCCACCCATCATGACATGTTTTCTCCCTTTCTTTCTTTACAAGCATCTGATTTAATTAGCATCTGAAAGATTGTTTGGAGGTCATCGTGTGACATAGAACGCTCGCTTGTTGTTCAAAAGGAACATTTCTTTTGTGAACTGCACATCAGTCATACACTGAAAACACTGACGGAGAAAAATATAAACTCAGTGTGGTAGACACATGGGCACACATCAAATGAACACAGTTAACTTCTCCTCTAGTTGTTTGCCTTTTGAGTAGGATGTGAGGGTGTAGATGTGTCTGCATTAATGTGTTCTCCTTTTGTCTTGATCCAGTGAAGTGATGTGACTGATTTAGGTTAAAACTATAGTCTACAATATTCAAATGTTGCTCCAGAAGAAAAGTGATGTCAGAGAAAGTCCGTACCTGAGGGAGATTGGCAGGCAGAGATACGCAAGACCGAATAATTATTTTAATTTATAGTTTATATAGAACTTTGATAGACTTTTGGCATAGAAAATTGTAAAACATTCATGTCCACTATATTGTAGATATTATTATTGATCTTGCATAATTTAAGAGCAGAGGCTTTTATCCAATGCAATTTACGTAAATCACAATGTTACACAGACTTTTTCAGATAAATCTGTTGATTCGGGTATTACTTTGGGCAAACCGGGTTCAGCTGTTGAGTCCGGCTTGGATTGGTTAGAACGTTTCTCTGCAACAGAGAAATTGGCCTACCACAAAAGTGCCATCAGATGTGCATGGTAAAACACCTTCCAACTGAAATGACAAACGTGCATTCATTTGACTGGGAATATATTCACATGAGACCTCAGCTGGGGGAGTCAAAACCTTGGCAACACACAAATCGCACTTCACATCAATGTATTTGATAGCTTTTTCTTTTTACGACCAGTAGAAACCTAGCGAAGGTTTTTCACTGGTCACCTTCACCTCTTCTTCAACTCCGTCACGTTTTTCAATCAACTAATTAATCAATTAACATTCCACTAACTCATGTGCGCTTTTTGTTCATTCTTTGTTTTCATTTGCCCTGCACCTCTCAACTTGGTTTCTAATTTCCTAATAACCCTGGCACAAAGGTTTTATAGTTAGGAGACATTATTCCTGTTTTTCCGTGTACCTGGTTCCATGCAATGGATTATTGAAGTTCACGTTTACGTTGTTGTGCCTTGAAAGCCGTGTCTGGCTGGGACTCGGTCCGCGTGGGAGCTGCGTTTGGGTTCATCCCTGCTCTGGTGCCCTGTACCTCGTGAAAAGCTTATTGCTGCCATGAGTTAAAAACGTATATAAATAAATAAATCAGAAGTCAAAAAGTAAAAAGCATTAATATATAACTGTCAAAATACCAATTGCAATCAATTGTATAATACATTTTGTTACGCTGTGAACAGTGAACACTGTACTTTATTGGCTATTTCAACATGAAAATGTTTCAACGTTGCTGTCAATGTATCAGGCGATTAAGTGAGCTTGAAACCTATGTATTGATATACTCCTGTGAATTGTTAAAATTATATTTTGTTTTAGGCTATTAGTTGTATTAAGTTGTAACAGTCGCAGAATTCAGTTTTACAGAAAATTCTCAAGAAATGACAGGTTCCTACGGTAAGAACTGCTTTGCACAAAATGGAATAGGATTTGAAGCATATGAAAGACCTTGGCATCTTATTATTTTATTTTACTCATGGCAGCAATAAGCTTCCATAGAAACAAAATACTTACCAACAAACAAAAAACAAAAAAATCCCCATTGAATACAACAAAATATGATTACCGTGTTGTCAAAATTTTTGATTTGGTGCCAGGCTTAATCTAAGTAAAGTAATGAAAACAAAAACAAAAAAATTAGGACCCATGAAAATTCTGTCCTGCGCTAATATTAAACTATTCTGTCTCACCTTTTTAACACCAATTTGTATTCCAAACCTCTCTTCATCTATTTGTGTGAGTTATATAGATCAATGTACATTTGCATGATGGAACTGTGTTTCAGTCTCTTTCTGGTAAGAATTTCCATGCATGAGTCATTTCCTAGTTTGTGTAATGAAAGAATGAATGTGTCAATTCTGATCATGTCAATTGCTTATATTGAGATATGCAATTGTCCCTTCCCACATACTCCAGATAAAGTATTTAAAATATGGCACTCGAATCACAGGAATATTGCCGAAAAGTGGTGAATTGGTGAAAAGCAAAAAATACAAATAAAAAGAATCCTAGCTGGCTTTGGAGCTCATGCAAGAACTGTCCGATGTCAGCGGTGGACGGCCACTACAGCAGTTCAATCATTCTCTCCTCGGTACTATTAATGCATCAAGCACCAGCGATATTTGATGGCAAATAATTGTTTGTATGCACCGATCTAGAGATTGAGCTGAACTTAAGTTGGCATAGAGTACAATTTTATGAGGGCCCCGATGATAATTATGTATTAATAAAGTCAATATACATAGTTGATGTATATCAATATAATAATCACATGATCAATCGCAAACTTTGCCTTGGCTAGGAAGGTACTTTATCTTGTGGTGATTTCCAGGTTGGCACAACAAGAGGAGGAAAAGGAAGTCAAAATTAGCCTTGTTTGGACCGGTACGGTCAAGTCTCCCACTCTTCAAAGATTGGACTGTTGGTTCTGAGGCTCCCTGGGATGGAAGGGATATTTGGATGTAACCGCATTGAGAAGAGTCTATCTCCGACAGGGTACAAAGAAATCGTTAGCCTAATGTTTCTTGACTGATATTTTATGTTGAATTGACAGGAGAGATAAACTGAAAGCACAATATTGCTTAGCCAAACTAAATGGAGTTTAAACAACCGCCATGGTCGATGACATTTCTGACATTTTGTCACATTCAGTCAGGAAGATGTAGTATTGTCAGGATTCAGGATTCTAACAACTTGTATTGGTTTGAAATAAGAATATCCTTTTTTTTCCTTTTTTTTTAAATTCATCTAAAACACAATATGTTCCTAACAAAACAAAGACCATAAAATTAGATCTATATAAAATACTTTAATCAGATATTATTTAAAAAAATTTTTTAAGTGATTAGTAATTACACATACCAGCCTAACAATGCATACTAAACTCCAGCCAAATATCCCCTGACGCATGAACTTGATGCCCTGTCTCAATAACGAGGATTAAAAAGTATCAACCCTTTGATTATAACCATTAAGACAATACACAATGTCAGTACTGTGTGGTTGAGAGGATTCACTTGGTACTGCAGTTGGGGCGTCACAAGCCAATCCAATATTACTGTGCATTTTAGAAATTAAGTAGGTTGGAAAGCTTAAATAAATAATTGTTTTCATTATCATTGCTAATTTGATAGGGAATGTCAAAACCTTCTATCCAAACACCGTGGCTTTGGATTGGGTGTGGATACTAGTGGATGTGGCTTTGGATTGGGCTAGGTTACTAGTGGATGTGGTTTTTCACCAAATTAGGCATGGAAAAACATATTTTGGAATTGAAACTATGCAAATATCATGCAATTATGAAGAATTCCAATCTGTAGCTGGTGTACTGAATTGTAAGATGTGTTTCTTGTGAATTCTCATTTCCCACAAGTCTCCAACAGCTGTACATTTTGATAACAAAGTGCTGAGGACTTTTTTATAAAAGCTCCATGAAACGCAAATAAAGGATGTGAGTTTTTGAAATTGAATCAGCTTTCCTGCAAAGAGATTTATGAATCAATAAGTTAAAATGCTCCATCTTAAAATTGTTTTAATAATTGCCATATGGGGAATAACCTTTTAAAGATTACATAAAACCAGGTATCAAGCATATAATTGTGTACACAAGTCTCAAACCCTATAAAAAATTGTGTCAACATCTGATAACGTTTTCTGATAACAATATCAATAGGAGAGCAGAAACCAAGCTTGCCGTTTTTTCCCAACAATTTGTTTCATATTTCCTGTGTTCACTTGAGACCACTGTGAGTAAGGCATGGGGAGGTTCTGAGGCACCTTGTCAGGTATATGTGTTATTAATGAAGAGAAAAACTTCAATGTAAAATATTGATAACAGATGTTCCCCAACACGTTCAATGAAAAAGCTTGCTTTTTGTATTGCAGAATGCATGTTTACGATGCACAGCCAGAGTTTTAGTAGAAGATTGACATTTTTAAATTAAAAAAATATATATTTTATTACATAAAGAATAAAGACGCTGAGTAAAATACTGTGCATCAAGGGTTAGTCTTCAATTCATAATTAATAAAGAGCTCTTTTTGCCAAGTTCATCTTTCATCTGAAAACTAAGGACGAGGAGACCTAAAATAATTTCTAACAAGGATGACAAAAAGCACCAAATTGATAGAGAGAATGGACAACGTTTCATCAAATGCAGAAACAACCAAAATAACTTAATTAATATAATTTCATTGTGAGAGGGAAACCAATAAATCTATGTTATTTAGCATTTAAATACCCAGATCTTCTTCTAGTGTTCCACTTCATTTGTGTTTTTTAGAAGTAAAATGAATCATGAACACTGCATTAATATAATAATAACTGGACATGCATGAAACAGCTTTGAATGCATTTAGATCACGTGTGTAGGATCTGGGAAATGGTATGCATAATATTGCTGTTATTGATTAACAATGTCAAAATCCCTACACATGATTCTGTTGGTTAGCCCATTCTTATAATGGGAGGGTCCGGACATCTTCTCAGAAGTATTCAGTCCCTGGTTTAGAACCAACAAATTGGTTTTCTTAACGTTTTATTGTTTGTTTTTAGGTAGATATGAAATTAAAATAGATGATTAATTGTTTTCCATTGCTAAAATACTGAATCTTAAATTTCAATGTATTGCAGAGAAAAGCGTATTCAGTAATGTACAAACAGGAGCTGATTTTCATAAGCACATGTCTCAGAGGGGGGAATGGTTACAACAGTTTATTTTGACAATGTTTCCACTGACCTACTTATCCCTTTGAAGTTTTACTTTGAAAGCTCTGTTGGTTTTATTTTTACTCTTTACTGCGGTAAGCCCCGTTCCCGCTGGTTCTACATTATGTCCTTGCCTAGCAGACCAGATCCAGATCAACTTGAAGTTATATAGGCAATTTTTAGCAATTTAAATAGTATATCCATAATGGCAAATGTACTGCCAGGCGCTGCAGCTAAACAAGGGCTGAACGGAATTTAAAAACAACTTAGGTCTTTGTCCAGCAGCCTTTACAGATGGGGTCTTGGGGGAGTGTGATGACTGCAGGCTGAGTGGGCAAAGAGCCAGCCCAACCACGTCATGACTGGCTCTGCAGAAGATCAAGCAAATGTCCCACACACCTGTTATCTTGACAGAGTGCTGTAGCTGCCTCAGAGGATAGAACAGAAAGAATAAAAAAGAGGTCTGATTTGATTTTTATTTGTCATGGGTGGGAGGACGGAGTTGCTTTTGGCGCAAAATGTACGCACACCGCCCAGTCAACTCTAGCCTTACTGCACAGTGGTGTGGGCATCCTGTTACAGGGATGGGCCTGATCAGCAGGGACTGGGTTTTAGAGGGAAATGGAAGGAGCCAAATGTAAGCAAATCCTAGGGGAGGGGGGGAATTGATTTGGTTTTGTATAAAAACCTAAAACTTGGCTTTAGAATAACAAATCAATGTCCTTTAGAGGCTCAGTCGACATCCTGAGGTGAACCCTATTGAGAATCTATGGGATGACTTGAAAATTTCTGTCTAAAATATCCCCCACCAACATGAGAAACCTCATTTTGCCAAGAATATACTGTGATCAAAGCTGATGTTTCCACCATTATTTAAAACCAAATTAGCTGAAAGAGTCCACTACCAAAACAGTTCTTAAGGAAGCTTGCGTGTTTTTTAGAATGAAATATAATGTTTACATTTAAATAC
Source organism: Hiodon tergisus (assembly GCA_025775045.1). Lineage (NCBI taxonomy): Eukaryota > Metazoa > Chordata > Actinopteri > Hiodontiformes > Hiodontidae > Hiodon > Hiodon tergisus. The sequence goes on from JAOVYW010073756.1 coordinate 11,331, forward strand.
AGCATGTACAGGGTATATATATATATATATTTATATATGTAGGAAATCTGTGTCCCGCTCCTTTAAGAGCGGCCAGTCTGGCAAGCGCCTAACTGCACAGCTTTGTAATTGGTACAGCTGGAGGCAATGGTTCAAACTGCCACTGGCTTTTCCTTTTCCACTTGTGCCTCTGCCCAGTAATTAAAGGAACTGTGTTTTTTTGTTAAAACTGTCTCTGATAGTTTTCGTGATCCTGTGAGTAACAACAAAAAGGCTCCCTTCACACAATTGTCTTGCCTCTTTATGCTAATTTACATATTTGCCTTCAACCCCTTTGCCTGTGTGCCACACGTCTGTCTTGCGAACACGTGCAGGAGAGGTTCGGGCATGCCCACCAGCACCGGCTGAGGATTACGGTAATTGTGAACGTAATTTTAACTGATCCCTCAGTACGTGCTGGAAGTCGGGAGAGGAGCTGGGCGGGAGATGCACAAAGGGAGACGAGGACGGAGGTGGAGCGTGAAAATCGTGAGTCGGCACCGGCATATTAAGAGTCCGCCATATTGTTAATTTCGCTTCTTCCATTTGTTTGTTATTCTAGTTTGATTTGTTTGGGGTGAACCCGTGAACCAGCGAAAATTCTTCCTTACCGGAGAGAGCCGGAGAACCCGGAAGTTGTGTCACCGATTATTCCTGAGCCGAGCACACACACCTGCTACACACCTGATACACACCTGCTGTTACACACCTGTTACACACCTGCTACACAAATGCTACACTTTGTTATAACTAACAGTCTTCTTGTTGGGGAAAACGGCTGTTAATTTGACAAATGTCCATACATTGGCTCTGAAACAGGAATGAATACTCTGACGCAGCTTGCCAACCTTAGACCACCCTGTTATATAATAACAGGAGACACAGTACAATGTAAGGACAACACGCCTCTCCTAATGGGTGAGGTCATGAAGTGCTTTCAGGTTTGTCCACATTCATTCTCATCTCAGTCCACCAATAGTCATCTAGTGCTGTCCTCAAAACAATGCTCCCCTGTAGCGTAGACACATACTGAGTCACTGACACAAACCAAAACTCCCTTTAAAAGTCAAAAGAGCACACCTATCCTTGTTGGTTCAGTGGGAAGAATAAGCTACCTCTGGTTGTGTGAGAACGTTGTGTTTTCAGGAGAAATTGAATGATATTTCGGTAACAGAAAAGAACAGCACCAAAAGCGTAATCATGGAGCGCTTGGGTAATCCCAAGAAGCCAAGTGTAATTCAACCAGTTCCAGACAGGATTAGATCAGTGAATTCTAATCTGGAGTGCATTTTACACAGAGAAAAGCGTGTGCAAAGACGAGCGTGGTGGGTGGAGCAGGGGTGGGATGGGATGTGGACAGAGTGTCTGTGAAGGATTACCTCCAGCGGTTACCGGGGTCAGCAGTAAGATAGTCTAACTACCAAACGAAGCAAAGGTCTATGAAAGAGAGACAATAATTATTTTGCCAACTAATTCTAATTCCAAACTTACCATAATAATCACCATGCTGATATGAAAATGCCCGCTGTCCCATATCACATTTGTTACGTTGAGTAATTGAGTACTAATTAATTTACTGTATTTAACTATTTTTTTAAACCTTTTTTATTATTATTTACAGAATGTTACACATTTTTTGTTATTTCTATTTCAAAACAAAATCAGAGTAGTTCATAATTAGCCCGGTCGCTACATAGGTGGATAGGACCATTGCTGTTATTTGTTTAGGGCAGATACACCACAGGCATTCTCATGTGGTCTGAGTGTCGGTCAAGCTCAAAGGTACACTGCCAGTAGCCCTCATACTGAATAAATTAGTGAATACATTATATGCACCATTTAAAGCTGGCTCCGGAAGTTAAATTAAACACAGTGAAAGAACTAACTGCATTTACTCCAAGACGGGCCCTTTCATCAAAATAAACTACTGCTGTCCAGTCTGAAGAGAGTCTTCAATGTTTAATGACTTTCCCACTAGGAGAGGGATCAATTCTCCTCTCTTAGCATGCATTCCTTCGCTGTGAATCAAATTATATTTCCTGCTCCTGAAATGAAGGTATTTGGCTAATTGCGAGGTGGTGAAACAGGGTGGCATTTCCTGGAAGCAGACCTGGCATGATCAACTTGATCTGAGAATGAGGCTTGTAGACAAAAGCTTCAGGGGAAAGGACATGGAAGAGGTTTGAGCGAGAAAGAAGAAATAAAACCTTTCAAGCTGATATGGTCAACACCACTGACAGCCTAATATGCAATAAAGGCTTTACAATTTGTTCTGGAACAACAGTAGATACAACCAAATTTGAAACGGTACAGAACATACAGTGTCTATTATAGGTCACCCTCAGGTATCTGCAATATTTGCTTCAGGATAAAAAATGAATAAATAAATAAATAAATAAAACTTCAAACCTACGCTAAAACATTATTTCAGAGCCAGAAAAACACATCAGTGCTTCAGACATGCTCTGATTTGATTCACTAACTTTAAATGAGATTAATATTTAATCTCGAGTATAGTTTTATTGATCTTATCTACATATGCTCCTCGTAGATTATTTACTATTACAAATCTGGTGTTAAGGTTTTTTTTTTCTTCTCTCAGACTTACTCCATTTTGATGAAAGCCAGCACATATTCTATTAAATTATTTAATTGCGATATAAAACTCCATGTGAAGCAGAACTCATCGGTCCCGTTGTTTTTGTTTCTGTCCTTTTCAGTCAACGACGGGACGTTTCCCGATGCGAGAGTTTATTTCGCTCACAGAATGAATTTAACGGTGAGATGCCTTTCGGGCCACATTGGTACTGGGTAAATGACCATCTCAGGAACCCTTCATCACTCTGGATAGCTCCACGGGGTTGCCTGAACAGGCTGCGGAGAACCTCTGCTTTCTAGTCGACGAAAAGCTCCATTCAACAAAGAACAGTGCTGCAGTAACCAAAACCCACAGCTCTTTTTTTTCATTTCACAACATGAGAAGGTTTCGCCCATTCTGTTCCAACGCCTCTGCCCAGGATTCGGCCCCTGCCTTAGTCATGTGCCCACCCTACTTACGACCGTGGCAGGACCGACTCCACTCATCCACAGTGCGTTTACTCAGCTGGAACTCAGCCTTCTGAAGTGTATACGTTGATCTCTCCTCATCTCCCTCCACTGGCCATCCGTTGTAGCTCGCATTAGCATTAGCCCCTTGATCTTTGCAAAAGCTGAATGAGAGCGCACGCCTTCTGTATTTACAATCTGGTGGCTTCACCCACCCAGGGTCGTCTGTCTCAGACACGTTTGTTATTTACAGTGTCCTCAGCGGTGTAATGAGCTCTCAATAACTGTTATGATAGCTGAGTCACTGAGCATGCCCTGGCTTAGACTTAAAAACCAATCTCCAATACCAAGATCTGCCGCTACGGTCTGAGTTATTCTTGGTTCACTGTGAGTTATTGCGTTAACCACCAGTGTGGAATGTTTAAATAAGTGTGAAGAGAATAATCTAACTCCATGGAGGGTTTTAGTATTTTCCTCCGGTTGATCTTGTATCTGTTATGTTTGCACCAAATGTACTGGATTTTCGATGATGATGTTCAAGCCATATGATAATAGCCTATATGAAAGGAAATGTATACAGGCATTATTTTGTCCTGAGTTGTCCTGACTAAGCATTATAGAGCAGTGGCGAACATTGAGTGAGTTAGAGCATGGTGATATTAACCTCTTCATGGATTTAGAAATGGAAGATACTATGAATAGAATCTTTACTCATAGTTCACAACCTTATCTCCCTGCTTGTTTCCTCCTGTTCGCCTGACTTGCCAGTTAGTAGTTATTTATAGATGTAACTCTAAAGTGAGGACAAAGCCAACCTTCCTAACGGACCTCTGGATGAGATTTCACACCTGCACACTGTCGGCAATACAAATGCGTTTGAGTTTAGGGTGTGAACATCAATTTGATATGTGAATCAATGCGTGGGCCATAATGAGGTATGAGCAGGCCTACCTGTCAATGAGCATTACCCTCACCACAAATCGTCTGGTGGTGATAACACACAGTTACCTAATGGCCAAACAAAATTTCTTCTGGAATTCTGGTAATATTCAAATAATGTATCATTATTTCAACACTAAATACCAATATGTTTTTCTTTTATTTTCTGTGAGCTATCTCTTGTAGTCAACAAATTAAATATCGAAATTGTTTCCAGTGCTTTCCAGCTGTTACACAGAAGAACTCTTGAACTCAGAAGAACCCCCCCCCCCCTTCAATAGATGTATTGCATTACTGTCATTCAGTCTATTTCTAAATTCACTTTAAAACAGGCTTGTATGCAGCAATATCTATTTAGTATTTAAAATGGGGTTGTTTTTGTCAAAACTGGGTTCAATTTGTCAATGGATTTTAAATGTCAACCTATTTTAGATCAGCTTTATTGAAAGATCTTACAATGACCACCGCCCTGTTATATTTTGTTTCTGTATAAATATAAACAAGCATTAAAATACTGAACACAATTTAGGGACAGGTCTATATTTATTAGTTTGCCACATGAGTTTATCCAATATAAACCTTTATTATTTTGGAAAATAAAAACCTGTCTGAGTTCATTTTTGTCAAGTCAATTTTGTCATGCCATTGAACATTGTAAATACTAGTGCTGTTTTTAATTGATCCATTTATCACGTGATAGACCCAAATCATAATCATTGAAATGCAGAGGGTAAATGAATAGGATTTATATTTGGACCTCATTTGTTGTAGAAGCTGAGCTAGATCTTATGCAAAGTCTGTTCACACTTTTGTTCATGCTGGCAAGGCCCAGGTTCTGAACTGACAAGTCTCCAGCCGTGAAGAGGATTGGCCGTTTCCGTTGGGTTTTTTTCAACCGTGCGGTGAACCACCAAGACAGTAGTGCCAGGGGGGCTGATTAGCTTATATGTGCTGTATATGTACACTTATGAGCATACATGAGCTTGTGCATGCTTATATATAAATATTATTTTCATACGGAAAACCTTATCCCCATTCTTAATACTTCAACATGCTTTATACCAGCATTCGTCCACGGGGCAACAACTTATTTTAGCACAAAGCTGCAGAGGATGTGGAGCCACCAAGCCTATGACTGAGAAAATAAATGTACCCAAGATCTGTTGTGTTGCCTGGAAAGAAGCAAGGCAACGTAACCCACATTTGTTCAGCCACTTCATAGTCCAACATACATCATCGCTGAGACTTAAATGGGAGAGTCTATGCACCTGCTATGAATTTATTATGCAGTTGGAAGGAACAAATAGTTTGAGGAGAACCTATATGCAGGACTGTTTCAAACTGTGCACTCCAGTCTCCCGTTGTTTCTCCGGATTCCATGTGTTTTTTAGCATGGAGCATTTAGGGATATTTACAGCAAAACATTTAACGGCCTCCCTTTAAAAGCTAAGTAGGACGCAAGCCACCTGTTATACGTATAATTCAAAGGGACGTGTAAGGGGGGGGGGGGAGTGGAAATAAAAAAATAAATTAAAAAGAGGTCAGGAAATAAATAATTTACTGTCTCAAAAGTTTTCAGTTACTAAAAAATAAATCAATGAGAGAAGCAGTTTAAAGGAAGTCAGTCACACACCAGCGCTAAGTCGAAATGCCTTGAGGATCGATTCGCACAAGCACAAAATTACATCTGCTTGGGAAAATAAATAAAAGGATAAAAGCGTGTATAATCTGATTAAGGAAAGCAACTGTTCCTCTCTACGGTGGCTGAACACACCAGACTCACTGAAGTGCCATGCGGCAGGCTAAATCGGAATACTTTGAACGCAGTCGATGCCGTCGCTCGTTGAAAGAGAACCAAACCCCCTTTTCACCAGAACAAATAAAACGGAACCGATTCATCCTGCGTTCTGATGTCAGGTATCGCTGCCATGTTATAAGTGGTGTGTGTTTGGTTTGCCATGTGTGAACTGGAATCACGATAGGGGGCAATTGCGTCATCATGTTCCGCTTCAGGGAGAAGACCGTTAGCGATTCTTACTGTTACTTTTACTATTATAAGGAGTTTTGAATGATCTTGTATAATGAACTGGCTTCACACTGTATATTTTCCGACTCTCAATTTTATTTCGCATGACAAATCTTCAAGAAGTGGTCAGACTTTGCCATTGCATAGTCAAGTATTGTCTATAAGTTTAACTTATTACCATTTGTTGTATGGTTTTAAACTTACGCATGTGTTTTCATTGCATCTCAAAAGCAATGATAAAAAAAGTTATTTGATAATTTAATTTAGTTAATAAAAAAAGATTACTATTTGTTAATGAATCAAATATTGATATTTCCTTGTAATTGTGTGCTAATGCTTTCATAGAAAGCGTTCAGAATTAGTTGACTTACGCTGTGCTTAGATGGGTGTTGGAACACACCTGCTTCCCCTTCCATAACCGGGTGTGTGTGTTGTAGGCTGATGCTCTAGGCAAACTATCCACAGTTCAATGAAAAGTCTCTTAGGGAGCCAGAGATAAGGGAGGTGAGGTTCCAAGTGAGTTTTCAGTGTAAAATGCAATCAGTCAAAAAAATCACTTCATACAGAGACAATGGAATATATCCGTGAGACACGGATGTAAAAAAAATTCAGTATTTTTTATCCAAAGCAACTTGCACAGCTTGCAATTTCTACATTCATCCACTTGTACCACTGATAAAATTCCAGGGTAAGGAACAGCTGGGGGCGGGATTTGAACCAGCAACCTTTTGGGTACAAGCTCGTCACCTCAACCACTATACCACCAACTGCCTTTTTAATCTTTTTGCAAGTATCATTCAGACATTCTGTCAACATGTCAACAACCTCGGTTTCCATGCTACAAAAAAACAAAATCATGAACTCAGCTCACTGATCTATAACTATGCTTGATTTTGCCTTTATTCTTTGAAGACAAGATCGCTGACACTCCCCTCTTTTAAGTCTCTTCAAGACCACCAGCCGCCCCCTCCAAATCCACCGGCGCCCCAAAATCCATCTTTTTGACATCTTGAAACACAATAAAATGAACCCTTTTCATGCTTTTTACAGGACTTTGTAGTGTGTTTCTATGGCCATTTAAAGATATCTCATTATCACTGAGACGAGACATGTGGGTTTGCATGTGGAAATGGGCGTGTTTTTGGTGCATTTTTGGAAAAAAAAATTCCTCATTTACTTGTGTTGTTGGAATTCGCATTTCAGCTGGCAATGACCGAAAGCGCAAAACCAAAGCCACACTGGAGTGGTTGAACAAGAAGTTCTTGAGTGCCTGAGTCAAAATGTCACCTTATTACTGTGCAAAGCTAGCAGAGACCTATCCAAAGAAGACCCACTCAAGTAATTTCTGCAGAAGGTGCTTCTACTCTCTTCAGTATTGTCTTAGGGAGCTGAATAATTATGCACCATCTCCCTTGCATATTTAACCGCCATGGATATGAAAAAAAATTAAAAAGTCTGTTTGAAAAACTGTGCAAACCTTATTTGTAATTCAACAAAATGTGACATCAGACATACACACTGTATACGATGTGGCTTTGCAGTGAGCAGGGAAGCCGTGTCCGACCCCTTTAAGACCTGGCTGCCTGACAGCCAGTGCTTTCGTTCTGATTGCCAGACGTCCTCACCTGTGTAACAGGTGCAGCTGTAGGCAATGGAGTAATCAGCCACAGTGTAAAAGGCTCCTGGTCAGGTTTGATACTGGTACCTGCAGTGAAAGTATTGAGATTTGTACAGTAGATGGCTGATATATACACTGTATATATATATATATATATATATATATATATATATAAGAGAAACATATAAGAGAAACACATTCTGGTTTACAACCTGCTTTGGACTTTGTCTTGCCCTGCTTGCCAGAGACGGGTTTCTGTCCTCCAGATAAGGGCCAGTTTCCATGGCTGCATTGCACTTCCATGAGTGTGGCCTGGACTTGGGAAGGCTATCAGGGTCCTCCTTATGTTTCCAGTCACCTTGCTGGCAGAACTGTTGGCAGCCAGACGGAGAAGGACCGGGGGCCCACGGAGTGAAGGAGGAGGACTGTGGCGCCTAGTGTGCCAGCCAGCCTTTTGTGTTGCTTCTGTTATTTCCATGAGGTGGGGGGGGGCG
>JAOVYW010073757.1:0-19467 GCA_025775045.1 Hiodon tergisus
ATATCTTTTATCCCCTAATTATTTTTTTTATTTTTATGCCAGTTCTTTCCTTTAAAAGTTTATGGATTTGGTTTTATGTGTGCTATGTCAATTTGACACTAGATGGCGGTATATACCTTATAACATAAACATGAATTTATGATTTCTTCATTGCGAATATATTCTTCTTTATAACATATTTATTAATGCAATGTTAAGTCTTTTCGTCTAGATTATAAACATTATATAAAGACTTTCTGCCTTAATGTATGTCGTAAGCTGAGGGAGTATGTCTCTCCCTGTGACCTCTGGTTGTGGGTGTAAATGGCCGCGTTCACCTCCGTGTGCACATCCAGCAGGTGTATTCTCCTGTAACACAACATCAGATCAGGAAAGCTTAGAGAATGCCCTCTGAATTTCTTTGAAGGAAATTAAAGTATTCTGGCATCAAAACAGAATTGATGACGTGAGATCAAACAGAATGAACATGCTAATCTTTTTTGTCCGCACACAAGACCAGAAATCTCAGGTACCAAAAACTCATCATAAAACCTCATTCGAACATTCTTCTACAAACTACACCACTCTTGTCGGGTTGTACCTCCTCTGTCCGTCCACCAGGGCGTTGACAAGGGACCGCAGGTACATAGAGCTGTGGTCGCTCCTCTCCAGCACCCTCGCGTCCGTCTGGCAGTGGCTCCAGAAGATGTCAGCGTCACACGGGACGGTCTCCGGCTCATGGCAGGGTGCAGCACGGTGGGATGCTGCCACTGGCACATCGGCCTCCAGGTCCTCGTCCCTGTGACCATGGAAGACTTGGGCCTCTTGGGCCTCAGGGATGTTATAGCCCTGGATGAAGAAAAGCTTGGGCTTGCCTGCCAGCCTGGGGCAGGCCCCACCGGTGAAGAGGTGCCGGACGGTGTCGAAGTGCAACCCCTGGCCCCGCTCCTCGGGACCCAGAAGGGCATTGCTGGTGGCCCGGCCGAGAAGGCAACAGACGAATGCGTCCGCCCCCTGATGCTTCTGCTGTCTCTGAGACAACTCCCGCAATGCATGGAAGGACTCTGACCCACTTAGCCACTTGTGATGGATCACTCTGAACCGCAGGTGGGCAAATGTCTCCTCCAACATGTCTGAGTGGAAAATTGTAAAATATTAATTACACACCTCAAGTTCGACCTATCAAAAATAGAACTATAATAATACAAATGCATTGATTTAAATATAGGAAATGATCTCAGAGGCATTATTATTTTTAGAAATCACACATATTTTTAGGGTACGCCCTCCTACTGCCTGATAGTCAACCCAAATCCCTACCAGTGAGCAGGAGCACTTACCTCCATCGCTGCCCACGCAGTTAATGATCACACACACACCCCGAGTCTCTGACCGCATCCTGTATGTGTCCAAAGAGCCCTGCAAGCACAAAGGGTCCCAACTCCTTTAACACAGACCTCGTGTTCATACCGGTATATGGCTACAGACTACAGCTGAGGAGCGGGGGGGACGGCCTACAGTCAGGATGGGGGAGGGACTGACTAAAGCCGGGAGGAGGGGGTACAGACTATAGCAGAGGGGTGGGGGAGAGAGGGGGTGGCTTCATGCATGGAGTCCACCGAGTCTTTCTATGTATGTATGAGTCAATTCATTATTTAAAAAAAAATAAATAAAATAAAACGACTAAACTCAAAGAAGCCACTGAGATTCGTTTTGATGCTTATGCAAACCAAGCTCACGTGCATTAGTCATGAAACGGGGAAGCCCAGGAAGAGGAAGAGCGAGGTTTCGATGTGAGTCTACTCAGCCCATGATATCACTAACTGTGATGCCGCACACTTCCCCTGCAGACCGCCACTGCCATCACTAACCGCGTCACAAGATAGAAACAAAAATTCAGCCAATAGTCTGTATTACCTGACAGCACTGTCTGCCTGTTTCAGGAACTGCAATTTTTATGTTCTCTGGAGCTGAAATGCAAATGAACAACATTATTTCAACCCCACTTTGGGGTGACACCTAATTTACATAACCGAGTGTGGTTATGACTTTAAAAGAGAGCCAGCAGAAGATGATGGGAAAATAAGTTTATTTTCGTTTGGCACATTTTTCCCTTGAGTTTTCTTCTTTCATTGTGTTTTTTAAAATTTGTGTGAATTAAAAGGCTGCTCAGTTTTGCCTTTTCCAATCACTTTCCAATAACATATTACTAGTGAAAAATTTCACACATTTTCTTATAATCACCTCGGGTGACAGAAAGAGGACTCACCGGTGGGTTTCCTTGACTCTTGAAACGAAGTGCGTGGAGCTTGTGTGCAGCTGGTGACCGCAAGGGACTGTGGAAGAAGTCAGACAGATGTCAGACTACAGCCAGGTGTCTTCCAACGTCACCTGATGACAGTTTAATCTGTTACACTTACTGGCACCTCTCTCTGGCACTTCTCTCCAATCTGGCTAGGTACCATGGTACTGGACTGGTGTTGTGTGCCTGTAACTAAGTTAAGTAGTCTTTTAAGATCTTCAGAAGGAAAGCACAGAATACAGACCAGCCACAAACAGAGCGACTGAGAGTTCCACTCTGGAAAGCCTAGATTGCAGAAAGAACCAAAAGGACATTTCCCATCATGTCATCTGGGAACACCACCTTGATTTCCTGAAAGGACGATGGCCCTTGGCCACACATGAGAAAAAAACTCTGGAAATCCAAAACTTGTTTTAACCTGCTTGCAGATTCCCCTTCCTCATGTGTTGTATAAGCTAGGACAAATGAGGAAACATTGCTTCCCTTGGCAAGCACAACGTTACCACAGCTATATTACAAAATAAAATAAAAATGAAGAAACATTTCTTCCATTAGCAAGCACAACGTTACCACATTTATATTACAAAATAAAAAATAAAGACATGTGAATCGCTCTACTGGTCTGGATCGCCAAGCTAAAGAGCGATACAGTGTCCGATGTTCCTTCCAACAATATTTCTGTGTTGTAATTCTTGTATTCTTGTAGATTTTTTTTCCTATGGTTTAATGCCAACAATGTTTATTTAAGGCATGCACACCAGAAAAGCCATTTCCAAATCCTCACCTCTCTCCTGGTAGCCTTGGACCTTCCTAGCAAGGTCTACCCGTCTGATGTCTCTCAGACACTGTTCAATCAGGTCCACCTTCTCACAGGAGACCATTCCCAGCTTCTCCAGTTCAACAACCACATCCAGGAATGTCTACGACACAAGGTGGCAGAAGCGACACCGTTAAAGAACGAAATAGTAAGAATTATCGTTGAGATGTTTTTTGATTTATTATTATTACACTTTATGTTGTAGTATTATTGTTTCAGTTTTTTAATGAACAACCCCAAATAATTCAATTTGTCAAGATTAAAATGAAATCAAGAAAAGCCCTTTGTCCTTTCATAACCGTAAAAGTGTTAACCACATGCTAATCTTTTTAAAACCGTTCTGATAATTTATATAATCCAAGAATAACAACTGTTTACAGAATTTGTTTTCATGAATAGTTTTTTTCACAATTAGTTGATTTTTCCTATTTGCTCGTTATTACCTTAACTGACTCCAACCGCTCTTTTGGCAGGCTGTAGCCGAGCAAGAATATGACAGACCGCAAGTCGTCTTCGCTCATGTCTTCACTTATATCAGCAATCAACACCCTGGAGAATACAAAAATAATTAGATGTCATTATGCATTCGTTATAATGAGTTCGATATCTTATTCTATTATAAAACTTAATTTATAAAATGCCTACAGTTGTTAGACTATTTTTAAGGGTATGTTTTCTTTTCTTTGAACCGGTTGCAGGATTAAAGTCGATATAAACTTTGTGTGATGCAAATTCAGATTGGAGGGTAATCCAAAAAAACTCCCAACACTTTACTCACAAAATAAATGCACAATATCCGGTTTTTAAATGACACCATTTTCAAGACCGCTAACCTGTATTCTGAAACGAAGCATCCACTTCCAAGCAATTCTTCAGCTTCACGCTTATTGGTTCTCAGCACCCGCTTCATAATATCAAAGCGCCTCATTTTAGTCAAGAGCTCCAGTAGAAATTCGGGACCGACAGTCCCACGGATAATCAGAGACATCAGCATGCCTCTCACGTCTTCCGCGCGTCTCTCGATGTCCAAGTCACCGCAGAGATAGAAAAGCCGTTTGTGCTCTTCAGAGCTGAGCTCCTCGGCGATTTGATTTATTGTTTGTAGATCTACGGCCATTGCAAAGTTTTCCACACCTACCCCGGACCAAGACACCGATGTTCAGAAATTTCATGATTGTTTTGTTATTATTAATCTATTTGTAGTTTATTTTGACACAAAGCTTAATGATAACATTATTAGCAACAAAACAAGAAAAACGTGGCATATGATACAATAATTCAATACATACGTAGGATATTTAACCATAATAAAATGAGAACAGATCGTTTTACCTTTACAGTAAGTGCGGCGTACTCCGAAATGTTTCATACAAACTACTTGAGCGATGTCGCCTAACAAGTTATATGCGGAACCACTCGTCGGCAGAATGTCACAAATTCTGTCACAAAAAAAAAGCTACGTAGGTCTACCAGAAAGTCTCGTGGAATTTTCCCTAACAAAAATGCATTCGTACTTAGAACAAACGAGCAACTGTCATCGGAAATCGCATATTCTAAGTAGTATTACAGTTCTTTATTCTTTTTATCTTTCGGTTATTTCCATGAAAGTTTTGGTAATTTGTATTAGTTTAATTGTAACATTTTTCAAAATAAGATTATATATAAAGAAATTTAAAACGCTGTACTCCATGAAAATACATGGATGCCATTGTCAACTTTATATATCAATTCAATTTTTCTACATAAAAACCAACGCTTGTTCAATAATTTGAACAATAACGAGATAAACGCAATGGTGTACAGCAACAAAAACTGAACTTGCCATTGGGTTTCACATTGTGTCTAGTGTTGAGGTAACACAGCGTCGGATTAAATCGTTTACGGTCGACCAATTAAAATTCGGTGTATAATGCGCGAAGATATCCTATTTAGCCGTGATATTTATTAAGAGACAGTAACTGTAACGACATACCGTGTTTAAATCCACCAGCCAAACCTTAAAAGAAGAAAATGAAAGTAGAAGTGATAAAGATCTCCATTTGACACATAACTTTCAATCAACGTCATCATGTGGTCTGGGAAAAAACCACCTGCCCACTTGACCTCAGGCACTGGTGATATCATGCCTGGACTACAGCAATTTACTACTGGCTGGGGTCTGCCAGCTTCCTCAAACAGACCTCTCCTGCTAATTCAAAACGCTGCTGCTCGGGTAGTCTTTAACCAAAAGTTCACCAATGCCACCCGCCTCTTCATCAAACTCTAGTGTTGTTGCTCGTATTCTCCACAAGATCCTCACCCTCAGTCACCAAGCTACCACCGGATCAGCTCATGGGTACCTCCGCACGCTAATCTTCCCATACATCCCCACCAGTCCCTTGCGATCCTCCACAGCCAGGCGCCTAGTGGTCCCTTCCCTACAGATTCGAAGATCGTCCAGTCGACTCGTCTCGTCACTTGCACCAAAATGGCGGAATGCCCTACCTGAGAATGTCTGGTCTACACGGTCATCTGAGATCTACCCATCTTCAAGAGGAAACAAAAAACGTACCTCTTCCGACAATATCTCAAACCATGGTCTTGATCAAACCCAAGGAACTGATTTCAATATAGATGCTTATATTCTGATTGTTGATGCTTATATTAGGATGCTCTTGATATTATATTATGCATGTTTATGCTTAGATTATGATGCTTTTAATGTATATGTATAATTGATATTCCATTATCACCTTTGTAGCATTAGTCTTTATACCTTCCCACAGTATTCATCATTAGGGCAAGGTAGCTCAGTTTCTTACTGCACATTAACCCCTAAACTACGGCACTTCTGTACGTCACCTTAATGACTAAAATGTGTGCCAGTACCAGCTCCTAACAGATTTAAAACATTAAAAAGCCAGACCTCTTGACTCTTGTCATGTTTATTATCCAAGGAATTCATAAGATTTTACAAGACAGCCATTCAAACCCTGTCTCAGAAACATCCCCAGGGACATCCCACAACAGGGAGGGAGTAGGCACAGAATACATTACATTATAATTCAAAGGGAACACTATGTCCGTCAGGGTGCAAGGTAAGGTTCCTAGCCTGGCCAATTATTCACAGTTCACAAGCAGCGCGTCAATGTTCAGACTTTTTTGGGGGGAACATGGCGTACTCCACACCGAGGGCCACCACAAAAGCAGCGAACCCCCACTTGAAGCCGCGAAGGAAGACGTCCCTGAAGGTGACCGGCGTGGCAAAGCCACCCATGAATCGCCACGCTTCATTCCTGGGGAGGTGGGAGACAGAAGCACAAGTCAGCGAGTCTGTCATTTTATCACTACAAAGTATAATACGTTTTATTTTGGGAACACTGATGTAGGTACTCTCAGGAAGGCTGATATCTGGATTACGCATTTGACAAAGAAAGGGTTGTAGCGGAAAGCGCTACAGTGACGTCACCCCCATGAGGCACGATAAGCGTTTGATTGCTTCCCCAAACTGGAGACTTAAGCTCCGCTATCAAATACTTTGTCTTTTCTGAGGTTCTGCCTCATGTGCGGCGGTTAAAGGATCCAGTTTCAACTCTGAGCCAGGGGTTCAGTTTCACAACTCACACGTGGGTCACACTGGTGCTGATAAGGTGTGAATATGGCATGTGCGGCTATGCCAGGTATCGAAGATTTGTTACCTGGCCCAGGGATCCTTTAGCCCTCTTCGTGCCAGCCTCTCCTGTGTGAATTCAAGCGGGGTGCCCTCAGTCTTCCACTGCTTATAGTCTGGCATTGCCAGCTTGCCGTGATCATGACCGCCACCCATAGCTAAAACAGAACCAACAACGTATGAGCTACTATGCCATCATTAGCCGTACTGCAAAACAAGCCATCGAGTCTGCTGGTTAATCAGGTTTAAATAGAACCGTCGTTAAATAAAACCTGTTCGTATTAAGTCAGTCAGCCTTCCTAATCATGTCTATAATATCGTTATATCCGAGGGAATCTATCCGTAATCTGAATTTGATATTGCGAAAGATCATGCTGGCAGAAAACTATTTCCATATGCTTAAGTGAGAACCTGATGAAGTATAATAAGCGTAAGCGAAAGCAAATTAAAGATAAGTAACAGCTACACTAGTCAAACCTTAGATTGTGTGGCCCAGTTATTTACTTGAGAGTCGTATGTTACATGAAGCTCGTCCATTTAACTGTCTAAAACGGAACACTAGGTAAATAAATTAAAATCTAAAAACCATGAAATCGTCCACATACCCGCAACGGGAAGACAAAAAACAAGCGCAACACACCGGGAAACCTAGGTAACTAACTGCTGCTAAGACATGGGCAATTTAAAACGACCTTCCGTGGTATTTAAATAATTGTAATAAAAAATAAATCAATTTAAACAATAAACGTAAAAGACAAAAGCAACTTTTATTTTATTTTGGCTAGCAGGTTGGCGAAAAATGTCTTTTAGCTAGCGAATCAATCACATAGCAAGGTCGGGGGTTGCACAGTATCTAGAATATGCTGGATCTATGTACACAATAGTACCAAATATTACTATTGACACAAAAAGCAATATAATCGTATATATAAAATTACAACAGTACATAACTATTAACAAGCTACCGTAGTCTCGATGACCTCTGTCAGGAAACAATCCAGCAACCTTTTTCTTCGTAACTACGGCACACCTCAACGTCCAAATAGTCGTAACCAAAGCGCGTTTTATTTGCGATACGAAGTATACGTATTGTTCCTCCCGTTTGTTTTATTTTAAATCTCCAACTACTTTCTCTCATTGTTTTTAAACCAAATCATCTTGATCAAGAATTAATTTTGGCATGATGTGCAGCTCAATCAGAGCCCCAGGAAAGTTGCAGTTCTACAATAGTTACAATATACAAATATGTAAGTGGAATTGAAGTGAAAGCATCAAGGAACAATGAAAGTCAAATGTGATACGGATTATTAGGAAAAAATAAAACAAAAATCTAAAACAAAATGGAGCCTGAAAAGAAATATGCATTATTTTTGTTTGCAAGCTGTTTATTCCTGCACTGCTAAGCTTCAGAAGCACTGGGATTCAGAAAGGTGGAACAAAGGGGAAATACAGAGTTGATGAGCAGGAGTAACAAAACTTAGAGGTGAATTTGATACTGGAAAGAAACAATTGCTATTAAAATCATATCAGAAGTTTAGACGGCACTTACATTTTAAAATGTTGAGAGCAGGGCAGAAAATTCAGAAGGGCAGAAAGAGTTTTTTTTCTTAGCAGAAAGAGATATTGGGGGGCAAACAGGGGCGGCGCTAAGAATTTTTGGCCCCATGAAGAGATGGAAATTTGTCCCCCCCCCCGAACGTCAGCACCCCAACAAATTTTCATTCCAAGATTTTCGAGCCTCCCCTCATTGGGGCCCTGGGTAGTCAGTACCACTTTCTCCCCCACTTTGATGGCCCTGGGAACAAACTCCAGAAAGACTGAAAGGTTCATTTTTTAAAAATGGTAGGAGAGGTAGGGTGAAAGCCGGTCAGCCTTGGACAGGTAAACGGAGGTTGTTGAGAGAGAATGAATCCAAGCTGAGATGTCCTACAGACACGCCACCCTCAGAGTGGAATTTGAGGGCAAGGAACTGGGAATGCATTTAGGGGACCGAGAAAGCAGATGGACTCAAAGTAGAGAGTAGTGGTCAGACTCAATGGCAAGTCCCCAAAGACACTAGTAGGTGTGATACTCAATTTTAGGAAGAGTCGTACATTAAGTATGTATATAATTCCCAGCAAAAGTAGAAAAAGGGAACAGAATGACATCTTTTGGAGTGCACAGGAAGCAATGAGACAGTTTATTGGTGTTGGACCTGCAGGGGTCAAGGTTAAATTTTCAGAGAAAAGACACTACTAGAAAATTATCTACTAGAAACTCGGAATATCTTTCCTTTAATTTTTTTGTATGATATTATGATTATTAACCGTAACTCTCTTATTATTATTTTCATGAATTCTTACTTACGCCTGTATAGAAATCCAAGTGTTATGCAAATAAAAAATATATAAAGATGCTAAAATAAGCACAATCTGACCCCTTAAAATTGAAATCCTTAAACAACCAATTAAAGCAAAAAAACTAATTATTACTATTTTCATACTAGCGCTGTATTACCTCATCCCATCTACGAGCAAAAAGCCGCAAAGCTTGAGTCACGTCCACCTATCCAATTGAGTGGCCTGTTTAGAGCCCCGTTTGCGACCGTCCAATGGCTGTATACGATGGTAGCGCGAGCTGGCAGGAAGGAGAGATGCCACTGTATTGAAGAGCCAGAAATTACTCAGCCTAGACCCGAGTTTACTGACTGACTGATCATGAAATGAAACACATGTGAAAGATTTATGTACGTCGGGACTGGGACTTCGTTCTCCGTTCTCCGTTGAGGCCGCGGCACTTGATTTAATCCTTTATATATGACAATGCATGAGCTACCCTGTGCAAACGCTGCGTTATTCCATCTCAAGGACTTGGCTTTTTCACCGCAGGACTATCCCGCTTGCTAAGACAATCATAACAGACCGGCAAGTCGATATCTTTCCCTGGTAAGTGTATAATCATAAACTGGCTTGGTCACTAACTTTTTTGGTTATGCCCGGATGCCTTTCTCGTTTAACATTTATAGTGTAACATTGTCGAAGTGTAATTACTACATTTGTAGCCGCCTGGCTCGTTTAATGTGTTTTCAGCACAGTCGTTGAAACGTCTCAGTTTCTGTAAAATATTTCTCTGTACCTCCTCGGCTAAACCGGTGTTTTTTTGCCGGGCAGTGTGGACACGAGCGCTAGAATTTAGTTTGTTATACAGAAATAATACTGATCACGACTTGTCTGTAGTAACTCTCTAAATATCACGTTTCACATGTAGATTGTGTAATTATTCGATTCTTTTAAGTTTTTCCACATGAATATCCTCAGTCTAACATGAAAACTGCCTTTTTACAGTTTACATTTTATTTTACAGGTAAATGTATTTAACGCAGCGTACTGTGTTGGATGAGTATTGCATGAATATTTTCTGCTTCTATTTTCTGTTTACTCGAAGAAGCAGTGAGGTATCTCGCAAACAAACGTGTTGCTGTATGGCTCAGATAGATAGATTGCATTAGGATTGACTCTGGAATAAATCGATTAAGATAATTGAATCGAACCGCCCGAGTACCACTACCAGTCTGTGTATCATAATGTGGCCACGTCGAGGGTGCTTAGGGAATGACAGTGCTTAGTCTTGTCGTTTTAGATTGCTCTGTCAGACGGCAAAAAAATCACCGTCTTAAATGTATGTGTATTGAATTGTCAACTGAGATTAAATATACTATATTATTATATATTATAATTTTAATAATAATTATATAATATATAATAATATTATAAATAATTTCGCCCCAGGTGACAATTCGGCTACTTCTGCTTACAAATTCAATATATGTAGGCGATGCATACATTGAATGAATCTACTGTAGTCCACTAAGAGGCAACACATCTCAGAATCAATCAGGATTGTTCAGATTTGGGTCTTTTTTGTTTAGTTGTTAACATTGGGAAATTCAGTGTTTGCCAGTTGTGGAGTTTTCCAGATGAAATAATCAATGGTGGCCCAGTTGGAGGATATAGCATCACTTGAGGTTGTCAGTACGGAAGACAGAGTTGGAATGAAGAAAATTGTGGTGTATGTACACCAGTATTCGAGAGAGTGTGTATGCCAGCTTATCTGTGGGTTAGAGAGTGGTTGTGCATGTGTCTACGCGTGCGAATGTGTGTGTGTGTGTGTGTATGTGTGTCTGTACATGTGCATATGGGTGCGTGCTTGTGTGAAAGAGATCGTGTCTGTCTGTGAGAGTGAATGTGTGTCTGAGTGTGTGTGCGTGACCGTGTCGTGTGTCCATGTGCATGTGTGTGGCTGGCTTAGCACAGCTTTCCAACATTTTAATCCCTGTTGGCAGCCCAGCCGAATGGATCAGAGAATGTGAAGTTCACGCCTAGGATTCCTTCGTTGTGATGCAAGGGAACTAGGGTGTTCAAGGATGTCGGACGATGGTGTCGCACTTTTCAGGGAGGTGGAGTGCGATGTATTAGACGCGCGGGAAACAGGGTATTCGATTTGTCCCCTATAAAGGTCCTGGTTGAAGGTAAATGGTGATCTAACCCTTGGTCTGCCATCACGAGTCGCTGGAATGGTGACAGCTCAGTCCACAGTCACATATCGATTGCAGCCGAGCTCTGACCTACTTTATCCTGAGGTGTTTCTGTCATGTGCTGGAGGAGCGTTGGCTTGGGTTCCATTGGACAGCAACTGCTGCAGTCTCCAGCTGCTGACAGACAGTGTGGCTCAGAGTGGCACCTGTACCCGCTTGCAAACGGCATTCTTATTTTATTTAGCCAATCGAATAAGATAAAAAGTATCAGTGGTTTCATTAGCCCATTCCTGCAGGCTTCATGGGTTGAACTCTCCCCCTCAGACAGTAACTGATGGTAGACCTCTCCCCCACCCAGTGACTGACAACGGACCTAAATCAAGCCTCTATTCCGTACACAGATATTCGAGTTCAGTGGTCTAGATGACATTGGAATATTGAAAAGCCTGTCCTTTGTTTGAATAATACTCTATTCCCTGCCTCTCCAACAGGGTCTGTGGTCTACCTCTGTCCTTGTATCCAACTGGGTCATTCCTCACCCTGCTTCCTGTAGGTGAGCCGGCGGTGCACCCTGCTACATGTAGGTGAGCCGGCGGTGCACCCTGCTTCCTGTAGGTGAGCCGGCGGTGCACCCTGCTTCCTGTAGGAGGCTCATGACCCGAAATAAAGTATAGTATAGTAAGTATAGTATAAATCCAGCTTTATGTATCAGGCTACATCATGATAACTGCTATGAAAATAATGAATGTATTGGTTAAGCAAAACCAAATCTGAAATATGAAATAATATGTACTGGTGATGGTAGCCGAGCCCCCTGGAGATCCAGCCCTCCTCAGGTGTAAAGGTGTGTCCCAATGACACAGCTAGGTGTCCGGCCTTGAAACAAAAGTGTGAAAAAAAAAGCGCCCCATAGTGCCGTTGTGAACTTGGGCAGACGGCGCTTACCTCGGTAATTAGCTGGATCGCGAGCCATGATAAGGGCTTACTCTCTGCAAGAGATTTATGCTCTAATACCCTAACTCAGATCAGATCTGACTTCCGACCTGCATTCTAAAGGCTTTTTGCTAATTGCCAGATACGTACAAGTGCTGTGTTCCTGTGGGAGCTGAACTGAGTCCAAAACAATGGACAGTAATGGGTAACCCCACTCCGGAGTGCATTGTATGTGACATTGTGTGTGAGGTTACCTTTCATCCAGATGCGCCGGAAGGAACTCTTAAGCAAACAAACCCTGCCTGAGTTTGTTTCCTTTTCCTCGATTCCTTTTCTTCATTAAAAAGGGATATCGCCATGTATTGTTTTAGGGCTAAGAAAGACTGAGAGTTCAAGGAGAGGAGTTCCAGTCTGTCGGTTTGTATTTAGAGTGTTCTCCACTGGTGAACACAAATGGTGTAAGAATGTTTCCAAAGGAGAGCTGTGATCCCTCGGGGATCGATTAGGTCATTCTGTTTTTTTGGAGTTCTCTTTTCACGAAATGATTGTACCTGTAAGGTAGCACAGGTACGACTGCCCTGAGGCTGACGCCCACTCTGGTAAATCTCACGTTATTAAATCCTTTGTATCACATGGCCAGATCTCCGTACTACCGTGTCTCATTATCAGTCATTTGGGCAAGGTCTGATTTAGTCCTTTGCTGTTTAATTCTGTTTTTAGAGAGCTGTATAAATCTGATTCATTTGTCTTCCATCATTTCTCTTATATCTTTGGTGAAAAAGGAGTCAGATGGTCTGTCACAGACACACGTTGCCATGGTCACCCCAAGTCTGTTCCACGTTGCTCTGAGCAGGGTGCTTTGTCCACTAGATTTTACAAAGTAAAATTAGCAGTCATAAATACTCAAAAAGCATTACCAATACTTTTTTATTTAGTTAGAATTTCTTTCTCAAAATGCTTCTCTGTGGTGTGGTTTGTATTAGCTCGAGTGGAGCTTTTCATTAATAAAATCACTGCATTATGTAATCATACTGATGGTGGACCCGTTCACTTTTATTATCTGTGTTTATTACAGTGAAACCCAGGAGAATTCATTTAGGTGTAGTAGCTCCTGATCCTGGCTAGAAGGAATGTACCATAATTAATTTAGCATGTTAAAACTGGGAAAAGTTGCTGCTGTTGAAAAGTTGCAATGATAAGTATAGGGGGCATTGAAAACTGTTTTAATAATCTAGACAATTTATTGAATATGAGATGTGTGCCTTGTTACAAAAGACCCAGCTCCTTTAATGTTTACAGCAAGCGTGCATTTGTAAATTTTTTCAGTAAAGCCTGAATATAGTAAGCCTGAGTATACTGACACTCATTCAAACGTGCGCACACAAACACTCACATACACACATGCACTCAATTGCATACATTGCACATACCTTCACTAATTCACACACGTTAGCTCACTCACGTGCTCTCCGTCACGAACACATCTGCGCTTGCTCACATGCGCGCGCGCGCGCACACACACACACACTCAATTACACACTCACACATGCTTGCTAACATGCACTCAGTCACGACCACACCCGCGCTTGCTCGCATGCACACACAAGTGCGTAACAGTCTGTTGGGCTAGCTGTCTGTTGGTTACTAGAATGAAGGCTCTGATTGGTTTTTTTGTTTTTGTTTTGACCACACCACAGATGACATTCGTCCTGCAGTTCCGAAAATGAGAAGTCAGCTCCTATTATTAGTTTCATTGTAATAAATGCAATGGAACCTTGACTGTATTGTGTCCGGTAACATTTGAGGTGACTTTAAAAATAATCTGTTTTTTGTCCTGAGTCAGTGTTCTGTTTTCTTATGCTTACGTGAGTAATAAAGCAGCTTTGGGCATAGCAGGTGTGGTGAATTCCTTAAAATGGCTCAAAGTTCAAATGAGGCTGGGCTCTGGGCTCTGGGTTCTGGTACCAACAAGGGTTTAAAATGGTTCTCTACATGCAGCCCATTTCTGTAGCTGTAGACACAAGTTACCATGGCGACAAGAATGATGTACAGCTGCCAGAGCATCCGGGGGAAAGGCACCAGTTAAAGAACTCTCTACCTCTCTAACACAGCGTTAGGTTGTCTCTCTAACACAACGTTAGGTTGTCTCTCTAACACAGTGTTAAGATACCTCTCTAATGCAGGGTTAGGTTGTCTCTCTAATATATATATAAATACTTTTATATATACTAATTCATACTTTTTTTGGGATAATGCTCAGAAACACCTACATGGGTTTCTGAGAAGGGCCCCCAAGTCCTTCCTCAATTGATCCCACATCCATTCTGAGCCCTCTACCTCTAACCTGTTTCCCACCACTGAAATTGGTATTTGCAATTCGTATTTGGCGTGCTGAAAACCCTTGCCTTCCTTAGTGCGTGAAGCTTGTAGCAAGAGCGCAGACCCAAACAGCTGTTTGTCGTGCCACCCACCATCTTTACCCCTATGCTGTTTATTGCCCGCTGGGCACCCTGTAGGCCTGAGCACACAACTTCGACACACTCAAAATGGACCAACAGGCATCTGCAGAGAGAGTCCCAGATCCAGCGTGTTGCTCCATCTGAGAGGGAGGGGAGGTCTGTTTGATTCAGTGTGTCGCTCCATCTGAGACGGAGGGGAGGTCTGTTTGATTCAGTGTGTCGCTCCATCTGAGACGGAGGGGAGGTCTGTTCGATGCAGCGTGTCGCACCATCTGAGACGGAGGGGAGGTCTGTTCGATGCAGCGTGTCGCACCATCTGAGACAGAGGGGAGGTCTGTTCGATGCAGCGTGTCGCACCATCTGAGACGGAGGGGAGGTCTGTTCGATTCAGCGTGTTGCACCATCTGAGACGGAGGGGAGGTCTGTTTGATGCAGCGTGTCGCTCCATCTGAGACGGAGGGGAGGTCTGTTTGATGCAGCGTGTCGCTCCATCTGAGACGGAGGGGAGGTCTGTTCGATTCAGCGTGTTGCACTATCTGAGACGGAGGGGAGGTCTGTTTGATGCAGCGTGTCGCTCCTTCTGAGACGGAGGGGTGGTCTGTTCGATTCAGCGTGTTGCACCATCTGAGACGGAGGGGAGGTCTGTTTAGTCACTCCTTGTGTTGGGGATTTAACAGCTGGGAGTTGCATGGTGTTTTCTAAGCCAGGACCAACATTTCAGGGGCCTTTCATGCCGTTAAAATCACAAGTAGGGCCTGGCTCTTTGCCAACGCTTGGACACTTGCTTTCAGAGTGACTCCTGCTTCTTGAGTTTAGAAGAGGCTGGGTGGGCGGGTTCCTGCTCTGTGTTAAACCCCCCCAAGGCTGTTAATGACTTGTGACAAGTTCCACTATTTGCATTGACAATTTTCCTCCCTCCTGGTAATGCACACAGACTTAAATAAACTAATGTTAAAATATTATTTTAAATGCAACAACTTTCCCTCTGATCTACACAACCTAATCCACAGTTTCAAAGCAAATATATAAACTTATTGTAAATAAATCTGCATTGCATGAGTATTCACCCCTTTGCAACTGCAGACCTAAATTAGTTCTGGTTCAGTTATGTTGGCAAATGACACAGTTTTATAACTGACCTCTCTTTCAGGATGCAGTAATGTTGGTTCACATGCATTCAGGATAAACACACCTGTCTTTACAAGGTGCATCACTAAGTTTGGGAATGGCTTTGTGTTTTTAACGCGGGTCTCTGCTTCACTGATCGGGACCAATGGGGAATTTAGAAGAAGCCGGTATCGGTTGGTTGCAGACTCTTACTGAGTTGACCATTAACTGCCACTATCTGCTGCTCTGCGTGGCTTATTAGCCAGAAATTACCTGGTGCATGCACTCAGAACAGGTGGTTTCACTCATCTGGTATTTGTCCCACCTCTGCAGAAACGGCTGTGTCCATCCTGCAGGCAGGCTTTGCTGAGCTTTAACCTTTAAATTGACTGCTGACAGGGCTCAAAATAAACAGTTCTGGACATATCACATAAAGTCAGGGAACTTCCCTCACTGTTCACCTGGAAAGTTGTGTAAATAGTCAGGTAACTTCTCCTCTGTTCACCTGGACGTAGTGTATATAGCTAGGCAACTTCTGACCGTTCATCTGGAGACTTGTGGTTCCCAATATAGGATTTTCCTCTTTTTATCCTGACTGCAAACCCACTAGAGTTACTTTTCCTTTTCAACTTTGTTCCTGTCGTGTAAACCTGGTGAGGACATGCAGAATCCCACATGGTGTTCTGACTGTGTCAAATACCCTGAACATACAGCAGCCCGGATACAGATTTACTATGTCCTTGTGACACAGCAGGGACATTTCCCTGGCAGTGTGCCAAGCAACCACAAGCTCCTCACTGGGCTGGCGTGTTTGTCCATGACCCGCTTGGACACCCAGAGAGAAGAGGAAACGACACATCCTGCCAAGTATGGATCACAATGGACTCTGATCTCTGTGCGGGTGCTGTGCTGAGAAACCCATCCCCGCCAACTCGTCACTGTGACCGTTCTATAGCAACGCGGCAACGTTTATATTCACACATCACAAATCCTGAGCTATTTAAATCACTGTGGTAAGCTGATAAATTATTGAAAAATGGTCTTAATTCACTGGTTACAGTTCCCTGTTGCACATCCCCTTGTGTGTGTGTGTGTGTGTGTGTGTGTGTGTGTAAAGGGTGTGCTCAGCCACTGTGTGTGTTTTTGTGTCCTCTATGGACAGGGGCGTGAACAGTCCCAGTGTGTGTAGCCATGCAGCGACTGCAGAGCTAATTTTAGCATCTTTTTCTGGCTTGTGCTGAGGCACAGCAAACTAGGCAGTAACTGAATAGGCCTGTCAAAGACTGAGTGTGTGTGTGTGTGTCAGTGGTGCACCTCTTACTGTGGAATCCTGTACACAGATCACTCTGTGTGTGTGTGTGTGTGTGTGTGTGTGTGTGTGTGTGTGTGTGTGTGTGTGTGTGTGTGTGTGTACGTGTGTACGTGTGTGTACGTGTGTACATACACGAACAACAAAGACAATCTTTGTGTACCTTTCTGGCCACTTGGTTTCCAAAATAGCTGCCACTTCCCCTTGGACAGTGTCCGGGCCGAAAGCTGTGTGCACACAGTAACCGAGGAAGCGCGTTCACATCCAGTTTCTGAAGACTTTCCCAGTTAGAGCGACTTCTCTGGGCGGCAGAGACGATTTAATTGATGTGCGTTTGAAGCCTCCTTCATTACGTCTCTCCTCTCCTCTTTATTCGTCTTGCCCCAATAGAACAAACGTGAGAGAGAGAGTAGCCCCCATAGAACAAACGTCAGAACAAGCGAGTATCCCACTTTCTTCTTTACTCTCGTAAATCAGCCCTCTGATCTCTGAGCCAAAACGCCTGACGCCAAGTATCACCGTCCTTACTGGCTCATGTGAAGAGAAATCTGTGTCATTTCCCTGTTGATGAAACCCGTGGTATTGAGACCTGGAGAAATGCTTTTCTTTCTTCCTTTTCATCCTACGCTACATTTACTCGCTTTTCCAAAGAAAGTACAGCACAAGACCGCAAACAACTGATACTTGGCTTAAGCTGTTGGCGGAAGTGAGACGTTAACGTTGAGGTTATTTATTTACAGTTTTGCACATGCCTGCACATTTTTGTGAGTGTTTGAGCTGGGTGAGGTCAAGTAGCAGGTATAGTGCTCGGCTGCTTTGGGAAATTTCCACTGCCGCGATAGCCGAGACGCTGGAGCTGTGTTACTGGGACCGTCGGCGGTAAGAGAAACTTCCACATTCTCCGGCTTCACCCGAATCGTTTCCCCACCGACGGCGTCTGTGTGTGCGCCCTTACCTGCTCAAATGTTGTTTTTCTGCGGACTTAATCAATTATACAGTAGCATATTTATGTGTTTGCAAATACCCCGTTTTATTTAGTTTATCATCCATGTATGCCAGTAACATGATGTCGTTTGTATGTTAGGAACGCATCTCCATACCGGACGCATTGTAATGGCCCTGTAGGAAACTGGAAGCCCTTTTGCCCAGAAAGCCTTCCTGAGCGCTAAAGAGGCTATACCTGCATTAGCTTTTATTACAAGCAGCCTGGTTCAGTACAGGCCCTGAAAAGTTGCACATTACCTGTGGACAGGAAGTCTTACCAGCCGGAAGTATCCGGTTACCTGCCCTTTCTTCTTCTCCCACTGCCTTTCTCCTCTCTTCTCTCCAGTACACTCCCAGTAGCCCTCCCACTGACAGCCATGTTCACCGCTGTGGCTTCGGGTCCCACTCTTCCAGCTCAGGCCCTGGGGTACTCCAGGGAAAACGGCCAGTCAAGCAGTGGTCACTTGCAGTTCAGAGCAGCTGCAGCCGCCAGCCACTCCCCTGTCAAGGCCAATTAGTGGTCACTTGACCCCCTTTGCTCCACCCCCGCGTGCCCGATATTGATTGGTGTATGCAGTGAAATGATGTTATTATCCACTGATAATTGGGTTAGTGACCTGGTGAAAGGCCTGCAGTGGGAGCCCTTGGGGGCAGGACAATGGGCAAGTCCCCGTGGGTTTGTCGAGGGGCCGACACAGGAGACGGGAGACAGTCTGCATTGATATGGGGAGGTCCCTGTCCTCCCCTGCCACGCCAGCAGCCTGACCACAACCGATATGTCCCTCTTTAAAACCCGCCACAATGAGTGAATTCCCTTCATGTTCGTTCTTGCTTTGTGTGTCTGGCTTACCATTCTGCTTCCTTCCTTTGTCACCTTTCCGCTGTGTCCTGATGGCCATTTTTAAAAGCCAAAAAATAAATAAAAAAAACCTCTTAGCCCCAGTGTTTAGGACTGGGTCGTCTTGTCAGTAGAGACTTCATTACCGGAGCCTGTGGCTTACACTTCCCATGTCCAGGCCAACACCTTCTAATGAGCTGATTATAACCAACAAAAACACAATCAAAATAATCAACACATAAACTTGCATGCAAAAGAAAAAACCTCATGGTCATTCCCTCAGGGATAAATAATGCCCAGATGTCCATGATTTAAAATGAGTGCACGTTTATAAACGAATGTTCAGCAGTTAAGTTTAAATTTGAATGGTTATTTTCCTCTTTGCATTGCGGTTTATTTATATGTGGAGCCATCCTCATCCAGGGCTGCAGAGTAGTGTTTTTATACGCCATTGGTATATCCGTCATATTGCAGGTGATGGAGGAAAATGCACAAAAAGAAGTGTGTGTGTGTGTGTGTGTGTGTGTGTGTGTGTGTGTGTGTGTGTGTGTGTGTGTGTGTGTGTGTGTATATATAT
>JAOVYW010073758.1:0-19461 GCA_025775045.1 Hiodon tergisus
TATTATATTTTGGAGAAAACATAGATGAGGGATAACATTCAAACGCATGCATTAAAAACAACCGAATACAGACAACCAAAAGAAGACAAAAATAATTTCTGTGTGGTGGCAGTGGGTGGTGCATTAAGTACCGTGTCATTATAATACAAAGTACTTCAATTCTTTAGTAAATATCAAGTCCACATAACTTATAAATATTAAAATTATTACTGTAGCCAGTTTGTATGCATTGAATAGGTGTGGATATGATATGCTAAAAGGTTATTTTAGATGAGCACATGTGATTAATCGTTTTTGTAAACCACAAATTTTCTGTCAGCGAGTACATAAAAGCTTTTCTTTGTTTCTTTCTGGGAACTACAAAAGTATTTTTAGCTAAATGACCACATTCGAATATAAGTTTCAGCGGTTTATTAGCTTCTACAGAGACAATTTACTCTGGGTAAGAACCATGGAGGCACTTTCAACAAGGGATTTTAAACAAAGAGCTTGTTTGCTGCTGAAGTAAATTTTTAACCAAATTACTCAGGAATGCCTCCTTATTACTTGGCTGTTTATAAATGAGACTTTTTCACAGTGACGAATTGGTCACTGTGTCGGTGTGTTTGACAGTGTCGCCATATCTGCATCAAAGAGTGTTATATCACACACCAACCTGTCAACAGTAGTGAAATGTCAGCTTCTAAATTGATACAGATCCAGCAACTGTATAAACATAACCATTTGCTATAGAACTGTATGGGGGATTCAAAATTAACAAAGCACTGCCTAAATAACATGGAAACAATTCAGTTTTTTCAAGGTAATTAAACTCCTTCTCCTTGGTTGCATTGAGATATACAATAATATAACCATATCACAAGGATGGTGTGCCAGAAATCAACAACATTGTGAAGGCCACAAAACAAAATAAAAAGTCAATAGTCAGTTCTCTCCAGCTTAACTTTTAACATAAGCCATCCATTGGCAATGCAGAGAGATGTTGTGATTTGTGGATGGGAACACTGAAAAGAATACCAGCAATTTTATATAAATTTTATATAAATATTAAATAAGACCCAAATAATAACAACAAATAATAGAAATAATAATAATTAATGAATAACCTTGAATCCTCCATTGGTTCTTTGGGGCGTTAGGGTTATTGGTGGGGTCATTTTAGTAGTAAGTGCTTATTCACTAACAAAGAATGTATGCTATATGAATTTGTCATGGTTAGACTGCAAATTTTTAACTATTTACAATTTAGTTGCTAAACAGATGCTTTAATCAGCTTCTACAGCTGGATATTTACTGAAGCAATTCAGGTTAAGTAATTTACTCAAGTATACAGCAGCTGAGATGGGACTTGAACTGCTAACCTTTAGGTCACCTTAACCAACACAACACCATGTCCTGCTTTTCTAAAATTATATTAATGCCACTCTTAAATGTATATTTCAGACTATTGTTATTGTTTTTACTTTTTACTTTAAATTAAATTTTACATTTATATTATTCTTGTTTTGTCTTTGTTTTTTGCATAAATAGTTAAATTTTCTGTGTAAGTACATTGAGAGCAACGAATCACTGGAGACAAATTCCTTGTATGGGTACTCAAACACGGCCAATAAAGCCGATTCTGATTCTGACAATAGTCAGAGCTCTTTGATTATGGAGCTTCTTAGTTTACACAATCAGAGTTGTCGGTTAGAGTGGAAAGTCACTTGCTATTCAAGATAACATGCTTTACAATGAGTGAGCGCATGGGAAGTGATGGTGGGGGCCATGTGATGTTTTAGTAATGCTGGCATCCAATCACTGAGAGGTTCACAGGTTGGCATGGTGGCACCTGAATTTCCACACCGTTTCATTTGGGATGCATAAGCGAAAGCTCTTCCATGACAATAGGGCCTATGTTCTTAAGGTGACAGCGTCGAAAAAGCCTTTTTCTGGAAAAAAACTTAAAAACATCACCTATTATATGGCTACAGCAGGTGTTAGCTTAATTTCAAAGCCTGGTTTAAGTATCCTTGATATTTTATGTATAATAGAACTGAAAAATAAAATTACTGCATTATGCATTATTCATATAAGGGGAAGAAAATTATGTTTTCCTATTTTATATTACAATCCATTATTTCCTATATTACCTTAGTATACATTTTTTTCAGTTGTCAGGCTAATAAACCAAACAGTTCAAAATAGAATAAATGTAACATTGTTTAACCAACTAAACCAAATATCTACAAATTATGGCATTTACTGAACAATTTGAATTCTTAAATTTGTATTTTATTGTTTTGGACTGAAGATAAATACAAAATACAAAAGACATGGTTGCCTAGCTGTGTATTTTCAGAGTAACTTTTGCCAGCCTCAAATATTTTTTTACATGCCTACATGATATTTTTCCATCCAATGCAGTTATAGTTGGAAACATTCAGTCTGACACTGGTTGGAATTGCTGCAGCGAACTGCAGCTGTTGTCACGATGTCATGAATAAAACATGTCTTTAATGTGGATTAACATGCTGCCATAGCTATCCTAATTAGGTTTGGGGAATGTTAGTGGTTTATTTTAATGGGAGGTTCTGACCTGATACATTATAATGTTTTCTAAGCCCTTTAGAGAGAAAAAAATAAAAAACAAACCTTTCAAACCCACTGGTAAGCATGCCTAATATTTGACATTTTGATTAACCAAGATTTGTGCATGTTGCTGTCTGGAAATGTAGGTCACAGCGAGCATACCTTTGACTACCAATCCACACGTTTTGTTTATGAACGTGCCGACGTGTCAAATGCATTTGTGAATCGGCTGTCTGTATTCTTTGCTCCAATATTTAATTCACGACTTGTGCTGAATGGAGTAAATGGTGGATAAATTGTTATATGCTGATTGTTATTATTTGATTGTGATACATTGTGTTGTTATATTGGATCAAATCTTTAAAGAATATAACTTTCAGTGAGTAAAGAAACAAAATACCAGTGGTAGAAAGAGTACTGAAAATCTGTACTCAAGTAGAAGTACTGTTACCTTACTGAAATAAAATACTTGAGTAAAAGTACAAAGTATTCTTCTCAAAAACGACTGAGTATTAGTTGAATCCCAGGCTAATGATGACACTAGAGTGTAGCGTTATGTTAGCTGGCTTTATGTTAGCCAAGCTAATTACCATAAAAATATCAAAGATGGTCAAAACAATAACATGCAAATAGCAGTAAATCTTCTTACCTCAATGTGTTTTTTGAGATCAGAGGTTGAATTCTTGTAAACCGATATCACCATACGCGGCAAAGTTTGCATTGCATTTGGACGATGTCTACTTTTCTCCCCCTTTTACGTGAAGAATTGTTCCAGGTGCAGCCTTGGACACTCGTCCTCCTGCACCTGGAATATTATTTTCACAGTCTTCAATGTTGTCCTCTATCTCCATTTGGTTTCTGTTTCTCCAAATCTTCAGTCCCTAAATTAGGCCTACCCCAAACTCCTGCGCTGTTCTGGTCAGTTGTCACCTTTCCAAACCTGTACCTGCTGCAGCTTTATTTCCGTATTTTCATTGGCCCATTTGTGATTGGTTGATACAAAAATGCAGATGAAAGATTTCGATATAATTAAAATTGTAGGCCGACTCAGTAGCGAATTATGATTTTAAAAGTAGGAAAGTTGATTACATAATGTAATGCATACTTAAGTAAGTGTAAAATAAAAAATACTCATAAAAATTACTTAAGTCCAGTAACGGGAGTATTT
The DNA here is from genome assembly GCA_025775045.1 of Hiodon tergisus. Classification (NCBI taxonomy): domain Eukaryota; kingdom Metazoa; phylum Chordata; class Actinopteri; order Hiodontiformes; family Hiodontidae; genus Hiodon; species Hiodon tergisus. The sequence continues at coordinate 3,740 of JAOVYW010073758.1, forward strand.
GTAATTCGTTACTTCCACCCCTACTTTTATGTTATTATGAAAAGTTTGAAAATGTTTTCGCTTCATTATGAAACTGTGGCGGACTATGGCGGGCCGCACGGGACTGGGAAAATGGGAAACACTGGACTGTATATGAAGTCATATCCCTATTTACATTCAAACAGATGGTCATTTTATTAGGACATCATAAGTGTTAGCATAATTAATAACTAGTTACCAGCAGGTTGCTAGTGCCAACCAACATTAGCAATGATGTCTTTTTGGCTAATTTGAGCAAAGCCTAATTACTAATCTATGAAAGCTTCCTTTTAACTACCAATGCAAAGGTACAACTATTATTTAACATACCTCTACATGCTTGCTCAGGTTTGATGTCAAGTTTTTATAAGCTGCTAGTTCGGTCTCTCTGGGCAAACACAGCTTACACTGCATAATAAAGCTGTTGCCTATCTTGCACTTGAAGCCGAAGTAGTCGCTTAAATATGGCCATGGTTCACTTCATTTCCTTTGAGTTCAACTTCAGCAGAATTTAACGGGGTTTCGCTTTCAGTTGGATCTGCACCACTGGTGTCTGACTTGTCCATCTCCATCCTTGTGATTTTTTTTCTTAGCATTTTTTATTAACTTTTTTTTTTTTACTCAGTAACGGATGTAATTTAAAATGTAGAGAAGTACAATACTTCAAACAAAACATACTTAAGTAAAAGTAAATTTACAGATTTTAAAAACTACTTTAAAAAGTAGAAGTAAACAAAAAAACTACTCAATTACATTAACGCGACTAATTGTAATTCATCACTTTCCACCGCTGCAAAATACAATGCTAATATAAATGTTAACCTATAAAGCAATGATCTGAGATCAAAACTGATGAGTGCAGGAACGGGAAACGTCCAAGTTCAGTGCTGTACAAGTTCTTGCAGCAAAGAGTTGGAATTAAGCAGCAGAGTTTGCTAATACACCTGAGGCCTAGGTCCTAGCTGTAATCCCTGCTGCAAGATACTGCTACTTGCATGGCCCAGCTTCAGTTCAGGAGCAAGGAGCTGCAACTTATCTATAACTGAACTGTGAAAAGGGTAAGCCTACGGCCTGCTGCTTTCGAGGGGTTCTTGATATCGCTAAGCAAGTCCCCACTGTTTTATCAAAGCATAATGATAACACTGGTGTTGTTCATTTTGGGGTAAACAATATTTGGCTGTGGCAATCCAAAGTTTTAAAAGGGCACTTTAAAAACTTCAATTGATGTACTCCAACTGAGTGAGAAGACATGGCGATGAAATGGGCAGCCATTTCCTGTCCCATAATAACTGGTTGAAAGCATGGTGCAAAACAAAACAAATAAACTTTATTGACAACTGGGAAATTTTTTGGGAATGCCCAGTGTCGTTGAAAAGTCCTTATCCGAACTGCAATGACGCTTTCACGCTAGCAAATCATTGTCAGAGTGTATGATAGCTAGCCTCTCCCTTTATAGCAGATATCAATACAAAAGATCCTGATCATGGTGTTTTTTTAATTATAGAAACCATCATTTATAGTTGTTCAATGTGTTCTGTCAGATTTCCAGGTGTATATTCCAGTAATTTCTTACAAATCCCTGCCCTTTACGTCAAACCATGTGCTCCTGAAAATAGTGTTTTATGTCTGCTTTATTCAATGTTAGATCTCTGTCAAAGAGACCCCTCCTCAGTGAATTTATCACGGATTATAACCACGATATTGTATCTTTAACCGAAACCTGGTGTAGAGTGGCGGACAAGGTTCCTTAGTTTGAGGCTTCTCCTCTTTCCTAAAGAGTGTTCATGTTAGTGGTCAGGGAGGTACACTTTCTTGTCCAGTCCTGACCTCATTTGAGTCCCATATTAGGGGATTTTAAAATTTTATTTGAAAAATATGCTAAGCTTAGATCGATTCATTCTGTATCTGATGCTGAGAGACTAATGCATTCCTTTCAGTAACAATCAACTTTTTGGTATCTTGCGTGCATCTTATTCAGAATGCACTGAAATAATTCTGACAGCAACCAGAAAAGGTGAACATATTTTGGCTTCCTTAGAATGACGAAATGGAATTTCATTTCAAATGCACTGAATGAATACCAAATACAGTTAAATCTAAATAGCCTAACAACAATGACAGCATTTTCTTTACATATCATTCAGATATCTTGTTGAATACAGGCACAATGGTGTCAGATAATATCTATGCCTGCAAGCTTTGTGATATAGATTCAGTTAACTTGTCCTGACTGCGTTCATAAGCTAGCCATTGACAATGATGAATATGTCCACAACAGAAAGTGTATTCCACTAAGAGGGTATTGCCAAACCCTCTTAGAAGTGCCATATACAAATTGATCAAAACCGACTATAGCCGACTATATTGTGGTTCGACCTTTGTGGTGTCAAGCATAATTTAGCTGCTTGGCTTGATTCATATAGGAAACAATGTTTCATTCTGTTTCTTAACTCTGCCATTTGTTTTTCTTAGCATTAGTTTCCATCAGTGTAAATGTAGCTTTTTTTCCCCCCCTGTCAAATGCTGTTATTTGTAGGTTTGTTGCTGTTGAAACTTTGCCCCACAAAGATTTCTCCTTGATTCCATGATATATTCCCCCCCTCCCCTTGTAGTCTAGCTGATCAGTACAGGCTGATCGTGTCACAAACCTTGAGAAAATCCATTAAAGCCGGAATCTGATAAAAGGGAACTGAAATCAAACTTCTGTGGTAGTGGCAAAGTAAAAATGGATAACGGAATGCACAATAAATGGACAGTTGTGTTATTTTTTCTATCACAAAGCTTTGACAAAATTCAATTAACAAAACATGAATGTAATAGTCCAGGGAGCATGGCCTATCTATTGTGCTGCTATCAAACTAATTAGTGCACATGTAAGGCCTTACAATTGCAGTTTTTGCAAACAGTGGCCTTTATTAGTCTTGATATTTTCAATGACTCATGGTCAACGACTGGCACGCAGCTGGCAGCCACGCCCTCAAGCCGGGAAGAAAAGGTGATAGACAACAGAGTTGAGAGGGAGGGCCACGCCCTGTAATGAGAGCTCGTTGCGCACCTTAGTGTGGTTTCACTAGTGATAATCACACTCGGGTGCCACAATTAAAAGACTCCCCAAAAGAGCCAGGCGTAGGAAAGTCTATGTTTTTGAAGTTTGGTTTAGTTTGACTGTTTAGTTTTCATTTTTTCCTGAAAAGGAGTTTTTTTTGTTGATGTTTAGAGTTGTCTTTTGGTTCGCTTACCGTAACTAATTCTGGTTTCTTTTCTTGCACAAAATATGCCAAATAAAAGGCATAAACCCTCCCCCATTGCCTCTGTCTCTGTCTCTTCACGGACTAAGCACACACTTGTGTGCTACAACGACCCTGACAAATGTGCATGAAATGACCTACAGGCCCATCAGAATCTTAATGGCTAACCTTTCAGTCAGAGTCTGTAAATTTTTATATGTCTTTTAATTAACTATGGTGTGCCCCCCCCCCCCCCCAGAAACAGAAACAGCACAGATGCGGCAGGAGGCACCATTAGATAGAGATCTGGAAATTGAGTCAGAGAGTGACACAGTGCTCAAGGCAAATAGGTTAACCAGCATTAGTCCAGGTTTCACCAACAGCCAACAGTGTGGCAAGCTGGTATCTGCTCTTCAACGTTCTTGAAAAAAATAATTTAAAAGATGATATTTAAATGACTTGAAATGACAGCCAATGGCTAATGGAGCTGGTATGTGTATATTGCTGTGCATATTGTGTTGATCAAGATGGTGATCCATGATGTCAGGCTCTCAGAAGGCCTCTGGGTACCCGTAGCTCCAGGTCCAAAACTGCAGATGGTGCTGCCTTGAAGTTAGGGTCGACTCTGTGATGTCACCTTCAGTCTGCACCCCTGGGAGCTGGGACGTCAGACCCCAGTTCAGGCACTCTCTGGGCTGGAAATTGGTCGGTGTGATAACACCAGGAGCTTCTGGAAGCTGAAGTGACGGATGGAGGATTAATTACAGCAGTAAAAATATCTCGGTCAGTGGCTGGCAGCAAGATGTCTGTGAGCCAGTCAGCCAAGTGGTGGCGCTGTTGGATGGCAGAATGTTGTCGAGGCAAAATAATAGATTCCGCCTTCCTGTATTATTGAATTTTTTTATTTTATTGAAATGAGCTGGTTGTTTCTTTTTTCTCTCCACCGTTTCTTTTTGGATCTCTGTTTATTCATATTAAATTAAAATGTTTTGGTGCATGCTTACTCCTTTTTCTAACATTTCTAACTTTTTATTCACCATGGTCTGCAGTGGCCGATGGGTATGGGTGGATGACAACTGCATTCAATTATAATTGAAATGTCGGGCAACGTTCATTTTCTGTCAGGTTCCCATAGCGGTATCAATATTCCAATTTCTCTGGGTTTTCAGTTGTCGTCGTCTACCTTTTGAGCATGACCCTAAAAAGCATGTGTATTTATGCAGAAAATAAGTTTTTTGCTGCAGGTGTCACATTTCTTGACTGCAGTTGTACGTGCATTAAGACGAAAGAGGGGTAAATCTGCAATGTTTATTAAGTTGACATTTTAATAGACCCATTTTTCGTTATCACCCAGTAGATTTTTAATGCGTGATTATAACTCGTGGCTGCACTTGCCTGAAACTCATACTCGAACTCAAGTTTGTATTGAGCTGTGGACACATCATATCCACAAAGGAGATTTATTCCCCCATGATGGGATATTTATCCATAATATTCACTTCATGTATCCCTCAAGAGACGGTTCACAATTTTTAACAATCTTGAAAATATGTATTTACTATGTATATGATGCATCTGTCTATGAAATTATCTATAATGCTTTCGGTTCCACACACTAAGTGTTCTTGGGGTGCCTCAGATTTATTTTGTGAGGCAATTGCTGAAGTGTTAATCGGTGCCTGTGAAAGTATACCTCCAAGACTTCCACACTCTGTCTTGCTCACTTCACTGCTTGTTCCAGCCAAGGGGTTGCCTGTCAAAAGACTTAACTGAGCTGCTTTTTGCCTAGAACCAAAGAAACGTGTCCTCAGCCCTGACTCACTGGATGTGGATGAGGCCCGAGCAGTTTGGCTGGTAATTGAAAAGAAACCTGAATGAGCTGAGGGAGGGAGATTCTGGACTTAAGTACAAATATCAGCTGTTACAACTAAAGCCTATTACGGGTAAGGCCATAGCAAAGGAGTGCATACAACAGGATCCTAAAAAGCTTGCCTAGAGCCACCTACCTCAATGTAGAGTCTTTAACTTCTGGGTTTTAGGACCTGTGGTCAAATGACTGGAGGGAAATTGAATGAATAAAATTAATGAATGGGGAGGGGGTTATTAAAATGGTGAGTAATTATGATGAGTATGAGCAACCTGTGTTCTCACAAGCTCAGACCACATGCTATTTCAAGACAAAGGAAATAAAAGGTGCTGTAGTCACCTGATTTGAATATCTCAGTTTACGTCTTTAATTGTCTCCATTTTCACTTTGTTGTTGTTGTTATTGTTTTAGTTTTGTTTGATGTCCTTTTTTTTTTAACTAAAAGGCTTTTTACGTATAAAAACACATTTACAGAATACCCACAATTACCTCAGAAAAGATAAGAAAAAACAAGATTGGAAGGAGGATATTTAGGGTTACCTTCCAACTAGCAAATTATTTTCACTTGGAACACCAGGTGAGAGGATTTCCACTCCATAAAATTACTTTCATTAAACAATTACGAGGCAAATTGAAACAGAAAACCAGCTGGTAACGTCGTCCCTGAGGAACAGTGCTGGCGCTGGAAAGCAAAATTATACAATGAATGGCCCCACACGTAGCCACATATAAGAGCATGATCGTTATTGTAAGTTTTTTTAATTATTATTTTATTATGTGAGTGTGAATTGTCATGGTCATGGAGGCTGTGACACTGGAGGATCGTTTACCCCTGAACAGGCTTGCTAGATGTCTTCCTTTTCTATTGATGGAAACATTAGTAAATTTATGGCTAATGAGAGCTTGGTATGGTCATGCGCTATCCACAGTTATAACTAAGACCCACTGGCCAGTATCATACAAAGAGAAACGCGCACCCTTCTACACAATGCCAGATTTGACACTAAACACACTTTTAGTGGTCTTATCAACCCTCAAATTATTCAGTTTTATAGAATATGCACGGATATATTCCGTTATAAATACTGCCACCAAGATCCTGTTTCAGGCCTGAAGAGGATATTCAAGATGTTTTCTTAGAACAATTCAGTCATCTACGTTGCAACAGTAAAAAAAAATAACTTTTTAAAACTTTTAAAAGCTTTTTTTAAAGCAATTTTTCATTAAAACAATTAATTTAGTCTCAGCAGCATGATCTCCCCATCCCCTTAAGCGTGAACTCTGCACCCCCCCCCCCCCCCCAAAGTGAACGCTTAGGCACTGCCAAGTAGATCAGAATTCGAGACACCCACTGGCATGTATTTTTTCCCCTCTGATTCACTGCTTCAGTTCAGTGGGTTTGATTTTTACTCTGCTCCTGCACATTTACCATCGAATCACATGCAGAATACCAACTCAGTGGCTCTCTGAATGCCTGCCACTAGAAATTCACACTATGCATTCGGCCAAACGCATACGTTTTAAAGTGAGGTTAATCAATTGTTGCTCTCACAGGAAATGAATATGGGACATTAGCTTGGCTTATATCTTTTGAAGACCAGAAGCTGAATGCCTGTTTGAAGGAGGGAATTTGATCAATGTATTGCAAACCCATTACTCGCGGTTAGAAAATGTGTGATTTACATATGTGTCATGGCACAGGCTGATTTTTGTCAGTTTTAATGAGAGAACTGGCTTCACCTAAAGACACATACATACATCTGTATACAATATATAAGGGGAAAAAAACAATAAATATGTGGTACGCATACAATAATATTACAAGGATAATAATATAAAATGAACATTAGCAGGCAAAATGAGGAATAGCTTTCCTCATAAACATGGGAGGGGGAAAATAGAGGGTGATATGTTGGAGGGTTACTGGTACTTTTAGAAAATTTTTTTTTCTTCTGTTAAAGGATTCCATTTAATGACAGCACCCACTGTATTCTTTAGTTTAGAATCCAGCTGTGGTTTTATAGCACAGTTTACCTTTTCTACATCCACTTTTAGATCTGAAGTCTGGAGGTGCTATGATGGAAACTGCAGAGTGCTAAGTTAGATACCACCCGGTGAAAGAAACTGCTGACGAATCTGCAGCGACTTCCCTGAGAAATCACTCCCTGGTCCAACAAACTGACACCAGAGTGCTGACACCTTCACTCTGTCAGCCTCCCTATGTTGTAATTATTTTTTAATGTAGGCATGGGCTCTTGGAAAATGCATAGTTTACACCTGGACTTCCATGGGCATGACCTTATAGCCCAGAGTACCGGGGATCGAGCCTGCTATCATTTAATTTCCTTGCAGGCGTTGGCTTATAATGGCTTACATTTTTTATCCATTTCTACAGCTGGATATTTACAGAACCAATCTGGGTTAAGCACATTGCTAAGGTGCAACAGCAGTCAGATCTGGGCCTGAAACCGTCTTAACCACTACCTTGGTTGATTGCTTGGCTGATTCACTCTAGAATAGCCTTACTGGACTCCGTGATCCTTCAGTGGCAAGGCTGAGTTCAAAGGGCCGCAAGGACCGGAGTTAGCCACTCCTGTAATATGCAGTACTCTGCATATTAAACTGGCAAACTGTTGTGCAGTTTCCCCTAGGACACCGTTAAATATTCTGTTACTTACACAGCAAATAAACCCCTACTGCTGGTTCATAATTTTGACAGGTATCTTTGTCTACTCTCCTCCCTGACTATTATTCATTTAGCTCCTCTCGTTAGGAAGACCCCTGCAGCCTGGAGGATTTTAGAGACATGGCCACCTTTCAGTAATTCATCTAGCAGCTCCAGACTCAGAGTGCAGCATGTTTAAACAATTCCGACTGTAATTCGGACTTCTACATGATCATCAGGTTGGGTTTGGATGAAGTCTGACATCGGCCACTGGTGCATCAGAGTCTGTACCCCTCACACACCGGTTACACGGATGAGACTTTTCGAACCCAACTCGAATTATTGCATCAATAGCACATAACAGTTTTGACAAATCTTGTTTTTTAAACTTCCACCGGTAAAAGACAACACAATACCCAAAAAGAAGTAAAACATGGGGAGGAAAGTAATTACGATGCGGGGGGGTTATTGATAGAGATGAAAGTAGGAATTTACATGCTTCATTTACTGCACATCACAGTTCTTTATCATCCCAGAAGATTTAGTCTGTATTGTCCTTCAAGGAAGAGGAATTAGTTTTAATAGTTTTCCAAAATTATTCTGCATGATATCAGAAACTATGTATTTCTGAAATGAGCATAGGTTAAACTCAATCTTTTTGCTGTTATGTATTAAATTATGCCTCATAGAGAATGGCGTTAACCTTGTAACAATAACTTTCTTTCAGTAATAAAATATTTTGTCTTTGAAACTTTGTGTGCGAAAGTAGATGTAAAAGTCTCCGACTTTTTTGGAGTATGGCAATGAATTGACATCCAATCTGAATATATCTATTGTTAAAGGATCAAGTGATATAAAAAACAAAAAAAGTTGCAAAGTTAAACCCTTTGCAATGTAAAAATGCATGTGTTTCATAATGTAAATCTGCAGGAGACACTTCGTATGTGCTTTGATTTCCCAAGAAGATTCTTGACTCCATGACTGGTTTGTTAGTTTTGTTATTGGTAGGTTGGGTCAATATCCTATATAGCTCTTAAAGAGGGGGGGTAACAGAGGCAGCACCAGGTGCAATAAAGGTTCTTCAAAATCACAAATAAAATTCAGATTTCTTGGAAAGGTTTTGTTAGAGATAGGACTTGAAAAGTTAACAAAATAATTAAGCAATTAAAGACCAAATAAATGCTCTCTGACATTTTATCCAGAATAATTTCCTCTGCTTATTGGTTTTATTCTATCACCTGACAAGTCACATGCCTACTGTGGAAAAGGCACCACTGTGAAGGGTGCTGAAGAGGGTGGACCAGTACAGTAACCCCCCTCAATGATGTCAGGCCAAGGGTTAAGCTCCATTCTTTCTCTGCACTGCGGCTGGTAGAACCACTTCTGTCTTTCACCTGAAAACATTTCAGCTTCTCAGCCATTGTACTGTATGTCCTTTGTACAGTATGTCCTACATTTGACCGCCATGCCCCTTTGTCATCATGGAAGCAACCTCTGTCGGCTTAAAGGAATTACTGTGTCAATTTTGTGTTGGCCACATGCTGGAATTTAGCTATCGCCAAGGTCCCCTTTGTTAAATTTCAAACAGGTGTTGGAGAATACTTCTTCACCATGGAAGGAATGGACCTCTCTAAGAATGACCTTGACAAAAGGGGGTGATCAAGAAAAACTATAAACATTATCACTGAAAATAATATCAGTTATATGGAAGCTTAAAGCAACATTTGCTCACAATGAGGAGAAGGTAAAGTGGATAAAGCTCACAATTTGCTTATGAAATACTCCTCAAGACACAGAGCTTGCCTATCGAGCTGAAAAAAGACATGCTATTTTTACAGCAGTGGTCCCATTCAGCAGTGGTCCCGTTTAATGCATCTTGACTCATTTAATCCACCCCAGCTCAGGTCCAGCACATAGGGCTCATCTACTCTCGGGCAAGTGCCTTTAATGACTAAGCCACTCAAGAGGCTTGTGTGTCCACTCTTGATGACATCACTAAATAACATTGCTAATCTTCAATGTCAGAACTTCAAAATCAAGATTGTATTCCAATAAATACAGAATGCCCTTCCTTATTTATCTATACCCTTGTTAAATGTAACCACGTTTCTGGATATATTACATTATTGTATCAGAATAGTGTTGTGCAACAGAATGGTGTGGTTACAACCAGGAGTACCACATGTGGGGCAACAAAAAATGTAAACAAAATTAAACGTTGACTAAATGCCTGTCTATGTGTTCACTGCAGATTTGCAAGGACGTCTCCTCTCCTGAGTGCATCTCAGTCCCAGTTTGGACTGTGTGTTATGGTCGTATGAACCAATAAATTGAGCTCTGCAGACATGCTTATCAGCTCTATGTCATGCTCAATATGGAAGTGGCTCCATTGTGTTATCCAGATGTTTTGAATATTCTGGTGCTGGTGGCCTTGTTAGAGTAGAGGAAACAAAGCATTTAAGACTGCAGCAGGACATTCTGGCCAGACATACTGTACCCCATGCAAGGAGGCTCATGCTGGGTAGGAATAGGATATTTCAGGATGACAATGATCCCAAGCATGCATTAAGATGTACTAAGAAATGCTTAAGTGAATACAAAATCAATGTTCTTGACTGGCCATCACATTCCCCCTAATCCCAATTCAATTTCATATTTGTTGTTTGAGAAAACACTTCAAAAAAGAAAACTTTAAAATCTGGAAGAGCTGGAGAAATCCCTAGGCAAATGTGCTGATAAAACACGACAGTGATTCAAGCAGAAGGTGGATGTTCAAAGCAGTGATGGGATGTGAATATATGTGAACAATTATCTTTAAAAAAATTTATTTTAGATTTGGTTCGTAATGACCTAGATTAAATATACATGAGGAAATGCATTAGATTGTGCATTGACATTGTTCCCCTTAACCTTGCAAATTATCAAGCTGATAGTCAGCCATTTAATCTTGTGTTGCCTGAATCACTCAAACACATTTGAGCGAAATCTAATAATTCGGAAAATCTTTCATCTTTAAGCAGGAAAAGTCTCCTGCTTCGACCACAGTAGATATCGAGCTGTCCAACTGGTGTGCATCCCTCGTGCAGCTGTCTCATCAAAGAATAAAGGGAGCCAGTTCAAAAAGGGACCTTGAATTGCTTTGGATCCTGCGGTCACTGGAACGTTTCTGATCACCCTGTTGATATCCTGATTTGCACTGGTTCGACTCTTAGAAGCAAAGCTGAAGCGTTCTGAGGAAGGCGCCTCTCTTGTCCGTCACTCGGACATGCACACAGCTTGGGGTCCAACCCGCCCATTGGGCTGATTCTCAACCAAGCCCAGGTACGCCACAGAAAACGTAACCAGCAACTGACAGCCATGGTCTGTGTAATATGTTCATCTCATCTCCTGCAGATCTTTGTGTAGGTTGTAGGTATAGAAGGTTTGTTGATTATTGTGTGTTGGTGCAGAAAAAGGCGAGATAAGACATGACTCAAAGGGCCTTCAGCTACCATTATGTGCCAGAGGTAAGGGAACGAATGCTAATATAATCATCAGCTGGTTCTATGGCCATTTTTATCTTTATTTGGTCCTCCACAAAATACACACAGAACAGTACATTCGATATTTCTATGAAATGGAAATGAGTGAGAGGCTATGGAGTGAACTCAATTTCAAGCTCCAAACTCAGATGAACAGTAAGATTTACCATGAAAGGACTTGAATAAGTACATTTGTTCTTCTTATTATTGCATGCTGCTGTTGGTGACACGGTTATACATCACGTCTGCAAGTACGGTGTTTTCATTCCTGCTATGATTTATTGGGTGACCTAGCAAAGAAACGAAAGAGGGATTTGCAATACTCGCAGGTGGTGTTCTCTACACCATGGAGGTTTCAAACACAGAAATGTGGCAATGGCGGAAATTCCTTGGAGGCATGCATTGTCCCAACACACAACACCGCCTGCTCCACATCCTAGCTAAACCATTGCACTACTTTTGGATGCAGTCTTACTAATTCGGCAATTGGTTGGTAGCATGTTTGGGGAAAAACCATATTCTGTCAACAAAGGATTCATGTCTTGTTATTTGTTTGACTTATTACACAAATTGCATTGACATTACATCAGCTTCATTGTGGAATCCTGCTTACTTTAATACCCAAATTAGTTAGTTCTGGTTGTTTTCCTCCTCTACATTCCAAATATATTTCAGAATTTTGACTGGAAGACAAGGTGAGGTAATTTCATTTACAGATAATGACTCCAGTTGAAAAATTAAAGAAACAAGCTGGGCATCAGGGTTCTTGTGGACCCAGCAGGACAGAGAGAGGCAACATTCCCATTAAAATCTTTCTTTGGTGAGTTGCTTATAATCAAAAGGTGCCCTCTCCCAAAAGTAGTTACCTTACAATGTTCTCAAGAATCAAAGCTTTACATTTTTTCCCAAAAATTGTGTTGTTTATCAGCTTGATCTTACACTCAAAATATTAAATGTCCAAACTTTAGTTGTGTTAAAAAATTTTCTTTATGTGCGTATATATATATATAATAGAAGAAATGTCATGAGCTGTTGAGACTAAAATAGAGCTTCAAACACCAGTGGGAGGGATATGCACTCACTGTGAAGTATGGTGGACGATCTGTGATGTTGTGGGGCTTTTTTTTACTTCCAAAGGTCTTGGGAACCTTGTTAAGATATATGGCATCATGGACTCCATAAAGTACTGGGAGAATTTAGGCCATAACATGGCTGCTTCTGCCTGGACGTTAAGACTGGGTCATTGTTATATCTCCCAGCAGGACAACAACGTAAAGCATGCAAAATCCAAATTAAAATGATTCACTGACCATAGAATCAAGCTTTTGCAATGGCTATCCCAGCCCCTTGATCGAAGCCCCATTGAAAACCAGTGGGGTGAGCTGGAGTGGAGAGTCCACCAGTGACTAGTTATTCTGAACAATTAGTGTGGCGAAATTAATTATGTGTTTAAAAGGTGAATTACAGAGCTTTAAGGTTCATCCAGGCGTAAAAACTAAAAACTTTATTCCACACAAAGTAAATTTTTGTGTGTAGTTGACTCGACCTTCCGCATTCACACATTTTGTTGATATCACCAGCCCTTATTTAATTAGCCCTGGTTCTGTGACTGATGCACAGTGCAGATGTACATAACTCCTTTCATTAGAGCTCACTCTAACAGCAGCGAGGATATGTGGACAGCTTGAACTTTGGATGAATCAGAAAAACCCCCCAGAGTCACACATAGCTTGATTCTGCAGCACTGATTAGTCTCCTGCTCTGGGGAAAAAAGCACAGCGTGAAACATGGGGCTGTGAGTGTAATACCGTTGTGGTGAAATATTAGTATTAATACCTCCCCTGTTTTGGGAGAACACCTTGAAGTTCTCCCAGAACATGAATAAGTTTGACCACTTTAACATTGATTTACATCTTTGCGAGGCATTTCCATTTTCTTTGCTGAAAAATGACTTGGTTATATATGCTGGCTTTACCCATGACACCATTTTAATTAAATGATTGTTTGCATGTTGCTACAATAAACCAATTTATCAGTTTATTTTAAACAATAATCTGAACAACAGATAAAGTGATTTGAACATTTTTTTAAAGGCCTTTGATATTATGAATGAAGGACTCATTTTCTTAGTTCATGTTCATGGACTTTGTGATGTTATAATCACAAGATTCTCAGATTGAAAAGAGAACTGTACATTACTATAACGGAATTGCATTAATAATATATGGTATCGGTATATGGAGGGATGTATGATGTCTGGGGTGTGCTGCTATCGCAGTGCTGAACAAACACAGCGCCAGGTATCCAATGAGGTTTTGTGCAGGTCAGCTTTTTGTACCTCAGGTTTATGTGCCTGCAGCTCACACACTGAAATTTCATCTGAGGTTTTAAAACTGCACTTGTCCCCTCCATCGAACTTCAGCATTTCTGCTGACATGGCGTTATAGTTTAATTAGGGCTTTCACAGAGAAACATTATTTTTCCCTATAGTCTGTGAGGTGCATGCACAGACTAAAAAGCTGATTAAGAGAGGCGTCCACTCAGCCGTTTCTTCCATATTATAACAGCTGGATTTTAGTGTCGGACATTTATCTTTTCCCCGGAACTCGAGAGTGCTGCTCATAATCCTGAAATAAACTTTGGAATGTTTTTGGCTAGTAAACATGTCACAGCCGGATTACCAGACCCTGAGAACACCTCAAAGGGCATTAATGGTGTAAAATTAAAGTAACACATTCTGAAACACACACACACACACAAACAAGCACATTCTGGCACACACATCTGTACAAGAACATCAAAATACCAAATGAGGGAGTATCTTTTGGAAGAATGGTTTCCATCCCTCTGGTATAGTTCCTGAGACTTGTTGAATCTATACCAAGGTGCACTGAAGCTATACTGGCGGCTCGTGGTGCCCCAGCACCTTACTGAGACACTTCATATTGTTTTTTCCCTTTAATATATATATATATATATATATATATTTATATATAGTGTGTGTGTGTGTGTGTGTGTGTGTGTGTGTGTGTGTGTGTGTGTGTGTGTGTGTGTGCTAGCAGGTCCTGGGTGAGCAGTGCACAGCTAAAAGGGTTCTCATGGGGACTGCGCCACCTATTAGACCTGGGAGGGATACAAAAAAAAAAAGGAGGTTCAATTTAAGTCAATGGCAATCTATAAATGAAAAGGTATTTCATGGCAATTGTTTCAAGAAAATTACTTGTTTGATTCATTTACGCATTAAATATTTTTAATGTGTTAATTATTGAATGATGAGTATCCATGGAGCATTAATTAGGAAGCTGTTAATGAATTTTGAACCGTAATTCATCAACTAACGCAGCTCAATAAGGCTTTGCAAAGCCTTCTTCAATATATATATCTTCAATATATTTTATTTATTATTTATTGGAATTAATGTAATTCAAAAGTCATTATATAAATCATTATATATGTAATATATATATGTAAATGAAATATGTATCTATCAATTTTCATTAAAATGCGTTAAATTTCATTAAACGTAGCCTCGCTTAATAATTGTATGCTACTTTTTATAAGTCATATTAAGAATGCGTTCTAAGATATTACAACCTTCAGCAAATAATTCCAGATTCAAAAAAGCAACTGAGTTCCATGACCCAAAGGGGAACATTTCAGCCAAGGGGTTAAACCAAAATTGGATTTTATAAAAAGAAAGTACATGTAACTTAGCATGTAATCTGTGCTTCACTAAATAAACAAATCTTTTTCGAATATGAATCTCGTTTTGTGATTCACTCATTTGGGGCGTATATCTTCACTGGAGACTGCACAAATAATTTTGACTGATCTTGAGGCTATATTACGTAATTTAGCCAACCACAAGAAATGGTACTGAATGAATGGGGAGTCAAAAAGAACCGAATCTTCCCCTTTATATCTTTAAAAATGCCTGACATCAGGACACAATTGCATCAGGACTCCCTACAGGCTAACCCAGGTGTGGATGATAAGTCATTATAGAGACCAGTGAGTGGAGAATCATTCAATCAGTAGTCAATATGGTTTCCTTGACTTCACCAACCCAACAATTAGCAGAGATATTCAAGACCGTGAAGAGTTCACATCCACCCTTTTCAGCGAACCGTTCTTGCCGAATTGTTTTTTAGTGGTCTTGTTTCGGTTCGGTTCGGTTCATTGGCACTCTAGGCAAAATAGAAATGTGCACCTGCCCTCATTTACATAATTAGTATTGCGGTAAAACCACAGATAAGAAATCTGTGTCAAGCCTCTTTAAAATCTACCAGCCTGATATCCCGGGACAAAAATACATTTTGCATGTATTTTTGGGGGATAAGGAGAGATGCTGCGTAGGCAACCTATTGTGTTTCTACCTTTTCTTCTTCTTCTTCTTCTTCTTCTTCTTCTTCTTCTTCTTCTTC
>JAOVYW010073760.1:0-19457 GCA_025775045.1 Hiodon tergisus
TTAGCTACGCTGTATGTTGAAGTCTTAGCTATGCTGAGTGGTTAAGTCTCATCCGACATCTCTGCATTGTTGCCGGAATCCAGAGGGAGTACATCCCACGCAACTCCAAACCGTTTATCTTCTTGAAGCACAAAGCCACAGATCTCAGGGAAGAAAACCAGTGTGTTGCTGTTTCCCAGATCCCCACCCCGTCCGCCCCATCCAATTTTTCTGTTAGATATATGTATGCCTTTTTCGGTTTCTGGTTTAGCCGTAGAAGAAAAATGCACCCTGGAACTAAAGCGCTGAAAAAGACTTTGTTATCTCAGCATATGAGAGAAATTGTGCATGTTTTGGCTGGATTGATTTTTTTTTTTGTATTTGATGCATCGTGTCAGCTTTTCGAGAACGTTTATTCATCTTGGTTATGATTCATATTTGGCTGTTCTGTTACCTTTCTACAGCCATGTGGTACAAAGGACTTTTTAAATTGTGTGCCTTTGTTCTTTGCGCAAAATTTCATGGCTCTTGTCTCATTATGGAACCAAAGCAAAATCAGCACATTCATGTGATCTCATTAAAATGATGGATGACTGTTATACTGTACTGCCTGGTGAAAATGTTACAGTCTTGAAACATGGCCTTACTAGTAGCAAAATTATTTCCCTTCTCATCTTCACATCTGATGTGCACTCAAAACTCCTCTTGGGAACAGGTTGCCCCGTTCCCAGCCCACCCAGCAGCAAAACTGGCAACATAGGCACAGGGTGGTTCCCTTGTCTGCAGAGCATGTGTTACCCAGCCTCTTGCAGGCTTTCTGGGTACCAAGGATGGCCCCTTGAAGAGTATGAAGTCCCTCTGTGGAAAGAAAGAGCAATCCAATGAATCTTTTATTCTGCCTGGGTGGAACCTGAGGATATTTCTTGAACTACAATTTGTGAAAAGGTTTTATTTTCTGTCTAACCTTTTTGTTCCTGCTCCTTAGCAAACCAAACTCTAACATCAAATTAAAAAGAGCTATTCATAAATAATTCAACATTTTTATAAAAGGCATGTGAACTTATTTTCTATTATGAGTTTATACAGTCCTGATTTTATAACTAGAATAAACTGAACTAACTCCCATGCTGAATCTGTGCGAGGTTGTTGACCCCCATTGCTGTTTGGGAACTGCTCTCCCAGAAGCCCTTGTTGCCCTTCCTGGGCAAGAAATCCTTTTGTGGTTCCCATAGCAACATCCACCAACCAATAAGACTTCACTTGCCTTTCAGACAGTGGATTAAACATCAATACCGCTCTGAGATAAATATGAGAAGGATCCAAATGACCTTTTTAGATACTGAAGACTTATAATTGCAAATATCTGAAGAGATATCTTCTCTTTTAGTGAAAACTTCATATTTGCCTAAAGCAACTCACATGGGAAGTGAAAGCTTTAAATAATATATTATTGAAGAGCATATTTATAGATTATCAACAGCCTTGAATAAAACTTTGACTACATTAGAAGATCAAGTCAAACAGCATTTGTGCTGATGTGGAAACCAGTTCCACTTTTTAGTTACCTGTTTGATACTAACAACTTTAGCAGAATCTTATTATCTCAGTTCTAGCCCTACATTTGCATAATCAATACCTAATTCCAAGAGAATGACTGGATGTGCGATGAAGACCTAAGCACTGGTCCTGCACTGTTCACCCTCTGGTGGGCTGCAGATAGTGACAACATTAATTTCTCTGCAGTAATCTTCCGTAGCAGCTCTTCCACTGAAATACAATATAAGCTAAGCACTGAGGGGTGAGCGATCACAATGCGCCGGTTCTGTGTTTTCTTCATATTAAATTAGCCAGCTGCCACCTGCCTCACAGGTGTCAAATGTAATTAAAAGGCAGCAACACACACAACAGGAGGCATTTGCAGGGACCTCCCTTGACGATCAAGCCTCCGGCACATAGCGACACCCTCACTTGTCCGTAGCGACACCCTCACTCGTCCGTAGTGACACCCTCACTCGTCCGTAGCGACACCTCACATGTCCTTAGTGACACCCTCACTAGTCTGTAACGACACCCTCACTCGTCCGTAGTGACACCCTCACTCGTCCGTAGCGACACCCTCACTAGTCTGTAACGACACCCTCACTCGTCCGTAGTGACACCCTCACTCGTCCGTAGTGACACCCTCACTCGTCCGTAGTGACACCCTCACTCGTCCGTAGCGACACCCTCACATGTCCTTAGTGACACCCTCACTCGTCCATAGCAACACCCTCACTCGTCCATAGCAACACCCTCACTCGTCCGTAGCGACACCCTCACTCGTCCGTAGCGACACCCTCACTCGTCCGTAGCGACACCCTCACATGTCCGTAGTGACACCCTCACTCGTCCATAGTGACACCCTCACTCGTCCATAGCGACACCCTCACTCGTCCGTAGCGACACCCTCACATGTCCTTAGTGACACCCTCACTCGTCCATAGCAACACCCTCACTCGTCCATAGCAACACCCTCACTCGTCCGTAGCGACACCCTCACTCGTCCGTAGCAACACCCTCACTCGTCCGTAGCGACACTCTCACTTGTCCATAGCGACACCCTCACTCGTCCGTAGCAACACCCTCACTCGTCCGTAGCGACACCCTCACATGTCCTTAGTGACACCCTCACGCGATGGAGCGGCTCCAGCTTTTTTGATTACTTCTCCGCTCGCGTCCTTCTGTGTCACCCCAGCTTGCTGCATCCGTACTCCCTCGCGGCCATTCTGGCTCCGCTTTCCCAACTACGCGGCCTACTTGTGCGGAACTGGGTTGGCCAGCTGCGTCGATTTGCTCCTTATGAACATGCTGCCCTTGTGGGATGAGAGGGAGTGGCTTCCTGTTTCCTAGAGCCTTACTCAGGGACACCTAGGCCGTGTCCTTTTTGGTGAGGAAGGGGAAAGAAAAAATAGATTTGTAAAACCTCCAAGGTGACTTTGCATATGTGCCTATGTTGGTACAGTAAGCTCCAAAACTGATTCTGGAGAAAATCTCCCACACAGGAAAACACAGAGCTGGGAATATATTTCCTTGTCCAAGATTGTAGGTCTACAGGACAACATAGTCAAAAAATGTGATTCTCACCACTTCCATGACCAGTTTTTCAGTTTTTCTACTACAGGGTTAGTAGAGATGGAATCTACTGATCTGAGAAGTGCTTCAATCCACTAAAGATCTCACAATTGTGTTTCTGCTTTCTGCTCGACAATACTCAGATGATGGTTTGGATCATTCCTAAACTTAAACAAAAAATCTACCTTTATAATGGTGTTTGTCATTCATGGCCCTATTCGCTATGCAATCAATAGAAATAATTCTCAGAGCCCGATAAGACATTATAAAGGATCAGATCAGAAACACCCAGAGGGACGAGAGGCCACTTTGCGTCTCTACCTTAAGTGAGATCAGTCAAATTAGTGAATTCGTGGCCTTTGTGCAGGATATCCTTTGTGATAGATATCATAACTGAAGTTCAGTGGACTGTGTGTGTACAGCGGGTGATTAAGAGAAAGTATCATTAAAAAGCAACCTATCAGCGAACTTGGTTAATATTTACGGCTCTCTGCCCATCCACCCACTCTTTCTAT
This sequence comes from Hiodon tergisus, assembly GCA_025775045.1. Taxonomy (NCBI): domain Eukaryota; kingdom Metazoa; phylum Chordata; class Actinopteri; order Hiodontiformes; family Hiodontidae; genus Hiodon; species Hiodon tergisus. The sequence goes on from JAOVYW010073760.1 coordinate 3,606, forward strand.
GTTCCCTACATGCATTGAATAGATAAAGAGGAAAAAGATTTGAATAACGTAAGGACACACGACCCACCATATAACTGTGGTGAGAGACAAACTGTTAGGCAGCTTAGTTTATAATAATTCTGTATAAGCTTCAACCCCATTTACCACCCATAATCACATTAAACATTTCAAACAAATCCCTTAAACATATGAGAGGCTTTGAACAAAAACCGGGATTAACATAATCTGACACACAGTTTAAATCAGTTCTCTTCTGTGCAGCATACTCTTGCCACCACGAAGTCTCATCTTCTGCAGCACATCAGATTAACATCCATCATTTTCTAATCTGATTCATTTCAATTTGAATCTCCCATAGCCATCTCCCTTTTGTTCTTTCAAATGTGTTGTTCATCTGTTGTCAGTGGTTAGTGGCGGCGGCAGCGGGTTGCTAAAAAAAGTAATGAAACAACGGAAAAACAAAGGCATATGAAATTAAACACACGCTTTCCTAACTGGCCACGTGGCCTAATGAAATCAACCTTGAATCAACAGGAGTAGCACCGACTGCATTTACACACCCCCCCCCCCCCCCCAACTCCCCCACACTTTCACCTCAGAAAAACAAAGGAATATAACAAGGTCTTGACTATTTTGAGACCTCTGACAGGTGCAGCGTACAGGGTGAAGCCATGCGATTTTAAAGCAGTAATAAGCCGTCTCAATCTGCCACTGCAGCTGTAAATCAGGTGAGGGATCCTGTTGGTCCTGTTGGAGGTAAGAGCATCCTGTAAGAACAGACCTTGCTGTCGCTCCCAGCAACATATACATTCAGTTATATAGGGTGGCGATGGTAGGGGAGCTAGAATACTGTCAAGAGAACTGTCTCTTTTGTCAAAGAGAGGAGAGAGGGGGTGTCATTCATTAGAGCTCTGGTGAAGCTTCTCCGTCACAACACTCAATGTGAGGATGGGGCTGACCAATCAGACTTTCGGGCGTGATTATACAGCCCTTTCCTCGGCCGTTGAATCCGGTTATGTTGTGAGCTTGCATATAGTAGCTTAAATTTACCTCATTAACACTCTCCTTCCAAATGCCATAGAAGTTCATCTGAAATTCCAACGTATTTTCTACTCCCGTGTGGCTCTATATACAACACTGGACACGAAAACCTATACCACGTCCTTGTGTTACTTCGCAAACAGGTCAGTAATTAAAAACATCACAAACATTGGCTGCACTGTTACTCATGCTGTTGCTGCTTCCTGTTAGCCTGTACCATTCCTCATATCAAAAGACAGTGAAATGGTCCGCCCGTCCTTGGCCTAGTCTACCATGGTTTATTTCCATTCCGCCTACAGAGTGTGAAATGGGCCACAGCCCAATGTGAGCTGAGCAGAATGTTGGTAACCATTGATCCAGAATACGATTTCACCCCTCAGTGGGTCACCACTGTTTTTCTAACTCAAAATACGATCACTAAACTTAAGCCTCCATTAGAGTGAGGGGGTCGGATACCTGCTGCTGGGTATCAATAACAAGCTGCCAATGTGGAGAAGCCAAAGAGGTGAAGCAAAAGATAACGTTGCCACAACACTACAGGAACGTAGTGCAAGGACGCATGTGAAAACTGCCTGGAGATGGGACTTTAATGACCGGAGGTGGATATCTCTGTCATGAGGAAGCATATTTCAGAGCCATCGGAAGATAAAAACTGGGGATTTGCCGCTAATGCACTCCAGCAAAAACAAACAGACGCAGAGGCAATCGCTATGCCGGCATCTATATCCTACAGGTCAATCTTATTGGCTGAGCACTGTGTTTCCCATTAACCTGCACTATCAGAACATAAAGCAAGAAAATAACATGCTGAAAATAGCCTGATTTCCTAACACCGGAAATCACCCGGCACCATCAAATGCCATCGACGGTCCCTTTGGAAGTACACGCTGACGCTGCTCAGGGAAAAACGGAGGCGACAGAATGTAATGAACTCTTATTCTCGCTACCAAGATCTCGCCTTCAGTAGGGCTGCCACCCGGTAGAAAGGGCAAACGGAGATGGCACGTTGCTGTTGTCAGGGGGTGCGGGCATCTGAAAACATTTAGTGTCAGTTGGGAGAGGGCATCATAGGGGGATTATTTTAGTGCCATCTGCCCTCTTCCCCGATAACAAGGCATCCCTCCCGATCTTGGCTTCCATAAGCCTCAGCTCATCGGCAGGTTCTGTCAGTGGTGACTTTGAAATTTATTATCCCTCATTATAATGCAAAGAATCCTCGCAGCGCGGTAAGCCCATCTCTCCATAATAAACCAATTATAACATTTTTCTTTTAAAGCAAGGCTGCCTCCTAATGAAGTATTCCGACAACAACATTAGAATGAAGAAGAAAGGCATAATTAGGGGAAAGTAATAAAATAAAGGGACGGTCTTCAGCTCACCACGGCAACATGTAGATTTAAAAAAGAAAAAAAATATTTTGTGTGCCCGTCCTTCCGTTGGAAATGAATCGTGGGACTGACAAGCTCACAAAAAGGATCCCGATGGGCTTCAGAAATACATATTTCAGAATATTTTTGTTGCACGGAGTCTGGAGACTCGCCCACAAGCAGCCCTGGGGACACGCCCAGGCCAGCCCTGACTGACAGGCAAGCAGGGGGTCCATACCCACAGCCCAGACCTCACCTACACCCGTGAGTACGGTTTTAATAACAAGACCATGCTCTGATGCTGTCAATCAAAGACTTTACGAGAGAGACAGCAAAACAGCCTGGGTGAGAGGGTTAGACTGAATAGTCTATATGCTTTGGTGGCCTAGTGGCTGCCAGAGTAAGTCCCATACGTTGCCTTCGGTGGCTGCAGGGAGAACTGGGTTATGGCACAGTGGACATATCAGTGGAGGGAGCCCAGGAGCAGGTCCGCGAAAGACAGAGGGTGATAATCTACTGCTATTGTGATGGGGGTGGGCACGTAATGGGACGACTGCCACTATGAGGGAGAGGTGCACAGGTAGGCAGAAGAAGAGAGGGCTTTCACCCAACAACGAGGCTGACCAAGCACCCGACAGCCCACGGAACAAGAGGAAAAAGGAGGAAAAAGACCTCACTCGTGGGAACCACAGGCTCCCATCTGGCCAAAGTCAGCTCTCCGGGCCCACCCAGAGGGCTCCCTAGCAACTGTGTGCCTGACCACTCCGGAGGGGGCACCACCACCTTTGTTCCAAGCCGGATCTGAAGGGGCACTGTGATGCCAGCCACCCTCGCTTGAAGGCTGCTGCCACCACCCTGCCCAGAAGGTCCCTGCTGGCCATCTCCAGAGGGGGCTGCGCCTTCCCCTCCACCATGCATGAAGACTGGCCTGCGAGTGGTCCCATGCTGCCCTCTCCTGCCGGGGGAACCAGAAGAGCTGCTGATGCCCTGCCCAGCAAGACTGCAACCACCACTGACCCGGGTGTCCAGCACTTGGCTGGCATTGCTGTTCTTTCCCCTGCAAATAAAAGGGTTTTCCCAGCCCTGGGTAAGGGCCAGGAGGGTCTCCTATCTTGCCTCTTCGTCAGGGCTGAGGCCCTAACAGAATCACGGCCATTTGACCCCTGGTCTCAGCCTCCCGTTTTCTGGGGGACTTGATGGCTGAATGAACCCACATTCTGTGGAGAGTCTGTCTGCTTTGTTGGCTGTAGTTTTATTTATTTATGCTGTGCTTGTGTTTATATAGTTCTTTGTTGGTGAAACGATGAAAATCTGTTTTATTATGGTTTCCACGAAAGGGTAAAAAATTCCCCTAAAAGGCATAAACCAGCCCTCCGACGGCTTCTGGACCAGGCACTCAATTTCAAATCACACATTCTGTATGGAGAGGTAACAAAACAAAAGCGATTGGCAATATCCTCTGGCTGAAAGTGCTCCATGCTGTTTTTGTCTATTGGGTGTACCGTAATTAAACCACAAGGTAACTATTTCAAGTGGCCATTTAGACAAGCAAAGAAAAAACTAAACTCCTCTACATGTACTGAGTCTTCATATTGAAACAATAGGGCGATACGGGACTCTGAATGTATTAAAGAAAACAGTTATGATAGAGAAGCTCTGTTGGCTTCTCTTCAGTTTCACACCTCGTCCCCTTGTTGTGTCTTGGAATTGGTTTCTTCTGTTCCAGGACACAAGTATGACGACAGTCAAAACTGTCCCAGAAATAACTGGTGCTCCCACAAGCCGACTGTGCCCAATGATCGATCTCTTATCTAAAGCTACAAAAATCATGTTCATGTACATTGGCGAAGTTGCGTAGACAGGTGTAAAAGGGCTGATGTTTGTAAGTACATACTGTCTGCCCTGATCATCAATGACATATTTGAACTTCTGCAACATTTTACAAGATGTGACAAATGTTTAATGTTTGATAAAAACATTTAAAAAAAACATTTCGAAACGCCAATTGTGCAAATGTAACTCAAATCCAGCCACCACAGCAATCTCCTCCAATTCAAGCACCTTTCGAGCCACCAGTCTTTTTAACACACTGCAAGCCACCCAACCTGCACAAGAGATTCAGCATCGATTTGTGGAAGGGCACTCTCAATGGCACTGCAATGGCCAGGCGCCCGGCTAACCCAGAGGAGATGCTGGTCAATAGTGAGCTGAGAGAAGCCCCACTTCCCTGTCAAAGCTCCTGGTCACAATCAGCAAAAGACATAGCCTGGATCAAAACCTGCAAAATCCAACTCATCCCGTTCACAGAGTCCATTTACCTACCAGGCCACTCATGCCAGCTTTCATGAGAATGCAAACACACCTTGAGCCATGGGAGTGAGACTTTTCTTTATTGTGGAAACACCAGCAGTTAGAGCAGCGTAGACCACCGTTGGCCGTAGTGCGTTACCAATTCCCAGTCCTCTCTGAAAGAACAGAAACTTTCTTTTGAGACCACAGAAACAAAAGACCAACACTGTTATCTTCAGTGCACCCAAGAAACTCTGTTAATTGTCTTTCCAATCTAAAGCTTAGTTCTCAAAGGCCAGTCTTTTATAGATTTTCTCAAATGTCATCTGAATTGCAGGTCCAACATCCCCTAGGTGCACACTTCCACTTCCTCGGAATTATAGAATTATGTTGTGCGAACCTCTGTTACTTTATTTGACCAAATGAAAAAAAACAGACATATCGTCTTAACTATTTGAGACCACAGCCAAGGAGGTTTTCTTAAAGGTATGTTAAAATTTACTTAAGTAAAATATATTTTTTTCTGTTCATTCTCACACTTTAAAGTCCAAATATATCCAAGACAGTGCAATTTGAATGGACAGGTATAGGTTTTGTGGTCACTCAGGTATAAACAAGCATATATAAATAACTGGAAGAATGTAGGAAGCTAATACAGATTTGCGGCAAAAATAGGAGAGATGCCCCAAACAGGACACAAAGGCAGATATTAAAGATCCAGTTTAAGTTGGTAGAAATTGCCAGAAATGATGAGGCAGGTATAAGTGTCTTCGTGTAGATACAGTGTAGTATCCCTTCTAAAAGATGTCACCTCATACGTCCCTATGTCCCCATCACCTTACAGAGGCGCTGGTTCTCATCGCTAGGCTTTCGGGGAAGAGTGCTCCGTTGTTGGCCCTCAACGCAACTTGCTGCTAAATCTTTTAGGCAAAAACCTGCATCGCTACGACCTGCGCTGCTCAGACGAGGCGCTGGGGCACAGTAATTGATGTGTTTGTTAACATTACACTGCGGTAGCTATTTCCTGACCGGGCTAGCAACCCCGCGGTGGCACGTTGAAAAAAAACGTCTCGATAACAGCTGGGCCAATCCGTCAGTTCTCACTGTCATTAGAAATGTGATGAAGTGTTACATTTCGAATCTCATGCGCCGTGATTCCAATGGGCAGAGCGTGAACTGCGTGTTTGTTTTTAGACTGATTGGATATCAAACGTTTCTCATTCCAGCCAAGCATGAAATTGCCGAGTATCTGTTAAATGAAAGGGAAGAGATGAACACTTATCTTTACGAATCCATCTTATCTAAAGATATATTGTTAAGCACTACAGAGAATATCTGTCTAAAGCTACAGTGTGGTACTTTTACTGCTTTAGTAGTACTAAAAGAGGTAGTCATCTGCAACTGTGGATTACCATAAGGAAATTAGATTACAGCCCTTACTTCCATTGTAAAACATGAGGAATTCTCTATAATAAATGCCTCTTGTGCTATTTATGGACCTCAGCAACGACATTCTTTTGTGAAAAGATTATGATAATGATACAGACAAATTCTCTCTCTCTCTCTCTTCAATTCAAAAGGAAATTAAGTAGATATTAATTCGGCATTAATGTAATTGTACATTTATCAGCTTCAGCATGTGTGTATGTGCGTGTGTGTGTGTGTGTGTGTGTGTGTTATTATGAGGAGTTTATGACAATTTCTCAACACTCTGCAGGCAAAACGCTGGGAAAAACATTTTAGTCCAAGCGATTTTCTCTCTCTTCTCTGTTAATTACGTTTCAACAGATAAGTTGGAGACCACAGTTGGAATTGTTTGTTACATTATTAGTTTTTAAGAGCTTTCTCTCTAATCCAATGTGACATATTTGATATATTTTCCAACCTTATTCATATTCCTGATACATTTACATTGCTGCGGGTGTCACCTAAAGCAATGTGAACACTTACTGCGCCATATTCTTATTACTTTTGTACCCCCATTCCTCAATCTTTGAAGGAGATAAAACAGTGCTTCTGGGTAAGATTCCAGACCTGCACTCAACTGCATTCGTGGACAATGCAGAAATCAATGGTGCCGGCATATCGTCATGATGGTGAAGTTTATGTTGACAGCACCCTGTCCAGGTTTACGACTTTATTATTCCACAGAGTCTTTAAACTGTTCCCCTTGCGTAGCTGGACAACCTTGCAGGTCAAGCTGAACGAATCGTCGAATCGTTACATTTCTCCAATGAAGCAGCTCTGACGGCAACGTCGGTGACACCAGAAGGCCCGGCTTCTGTGCAGCGCTCTCAGAACGCTGCAGCAAAGTGATCGCGCCATTGGGGAAATTACACGCGAGGAGCTCATCGCAAGCCGACACGAATGTGCAGGGGGTAGGCCGCACGAATGTGCAGGGGGTAGGCCGCACCATTGTGCAGGGGGTAGGCCGCACCAATGTGCAGGGGGTAGGCCGCACGAATGTGCAGGGGGTAGGCCGCACCAATGTGCAGGGGGTAGGCCGCACCAATGTGCAGGGGGCTGCAGAGGTACTGGGATAGTCTAAGAGACGGGAGGAAGATGTGGTGTGTGAATTTTCCCCAGCTAGTTCTGTGATGAACAGAGGAACAGGTAATCCCACAAAGACAGGGGCTGATCTCCAGCATCATCCGATGAATTGAAAAGCATATACGCTGGAAAGGGAATGTTTGCTTAATCTGGGTCTAGTCAGAGGGCATCGCAAAAGCCTGGAAAGTGACAGAGAAGTCTGGAACTTCAGAGTGAAAGTCTTCAGCAACTGGGAGACTGACATGCGCCGAGGCAGCTCTGTCCTCACACCGCAGACAGGCCAACAACACAGCAGTACTGTCGCCTCGCGTGACGCAACCTGTCAAAACCGCTGCAGGCCAGTTTTTGGAGCAGAAAAGTCCCTTCACGTATATCATGTATCATATCATCTCTAACTAATTGATTTAAATGAAACCAAGTGATTTTGCGGTCAGAGGTGCAGAGGGGCAACGATTGACAGCACATAATGGCCGCACCTAATTTGGGGTATGGATCTATGTGCGAACCTGTGAATGGGTTCATGGAATAGGGGCAGGCTAATCCCTCCTGTCTTTTAGATTCCTGGTGGGAAAAGAAGCCAGAGCCATGCCCTGAGATAACCTTTTACTCTAGCTTGGCAGACGGACAGCTCGGGGCTGCCCTGTCAGTGGCTCTTGATATGGGATAAAAGTCCCTCCTCTGGGACTCCTGACTCGGGTTCTGCATTCTCTTCTGTCACATGCTCAGAGGATGAAAACCCCCTGCCCTTCTTGTCCGTGGGTGCCCGCAATGATAAAAATGTGTGGATGTCGTGCTGAATAAAGAGATTAACTTTAACGCATAGCTATTGTTATTGGTAGTTAACTAGGATTGGAGTCTGTCCCAACGCTTTAGAGAAATACTTATGTAATGCAACATATAAGCGTAAAATGCCTTCATTAAGTAATGGTAATGATTTTTTATTTTAACAAGTTATTTCTTAAAGACCAACCATGAACTGTAATAAAACAAACTTTAGGAATTATAGGCTGCCACATGGATTAAAAGAATGGATAAAGATGATTTTCTTCATCAAAGGAGGTAGCTACAATCGTTAGCATGAATGGTGCCTGTTGCCATTCAAAGTTACATGTCCAAACATGCTAAATCATTTAAATTAACTCAGCGGACTCCAGCTGATTTCCATACTTTATCTAGTCAAATTAATCAAAATCAGAGTAATATGTATTATGCATGATGTATTTTGTGTAATAGTTACACAGATTACCCCAAAAAATACAAAAAACTCAAACAAGACTAATTTTTCCTCATCACTCAGTTTAAGCCCTTAGAAAAGGCAGCTGTGACTGTCAGGCATGCCTTGCAATCAGGTGTGGATTACACCTGTTGAACTGCTGGTATCCGAGGTTGATTGTGTTTGTCCAATATACTGTTTACACAGGCCTTTTTTCTCAGGACTTGCTGAGATTCATTTTAAACCCCCGGTCGGATACATTATTCTCCACCATAATAGAAAAGCAAAAAGCAATTTTTCTATCATTCCATTTTGAGAAGCAACACAGGGGACTTTTTTTTTTTTACATGTCTGTGACAGTCTAGCATGGTTTTGATAGCAGTGTCTGTCTGGCAGGTTGCCCAGGAAACGGCAGGTTACTGTCATCTTCCAGCTGGCATGAAGTCACATGATCCAGCACACACCGCTAAGGTTGTGGACAGTGTATCTCACGAAACAGAAGGCGGAAGAAACCAGAAGCTCCCTCACCCGTGAAAATGACCAGTAACCTTAGGAAAGGTCAAAGAAACCAGCACAACTGAAGGGTGTCTGGGGAAATTTGATAACCCACTTTTTCTGTAAAGTGAAGACACTGTGTTTATTTTTCTTTGACCGGTAATGCAGGTGAAATGCATGAGTTGGGTTTCAACTTCCTTAGAGGATGGAGTGGTATTGTTGCCAGGCCTGGGTGTGACACCCACCCGTCCATACCGGCTGCAGCTGAGCCCGCTTATGGAGTGCCACAACAATCATTATCAACTTAAAATGATAAGGAGAAAAAGCTAGGATGTGTTTCTTCTCCACTGTTACTGCTATTTCTAAAAAAAGTGGCCCTCTGGTCTGTTTTAGTTAGATATCCCTGTGCTATTCAGTGAAGCTAATGTTCTTCTGATCCATTTTAATCATTGAATTATGAGCATTTTGTCGTCACACACATTTAAATGGATGAGCGTTATCCTTGCCAGTGGTACTAACTTTCATGTGACAGTGTTGGATCAGTGGCTAAGGAGGGTTACACACTAAAAACCTATTCAGAACAATTGCCCCTGAAGTTTCAAATCACGTGAATCTTTCTGCAATTCATTTCTGTGCATTTATAGTTTTTATTTTCATTAAGGTATTGCTTCCATTGCTATATTGATAATAATAATACTCCCATCTAAATTGCAGCAGTTTAACCATGGGTCCATCAGACCATTAACCATTATAATTACTTTGTAAACTTTTGAAGTTTGTTCCTCTAGACTGTTCTATTCCACTTTGCAGTGTTCCCACACCAGTCAGCGTGTGTTCATTACTCTTTAAACTGAAAATTTCTTATATTTTTAGCTCCATTTCCGTTAATTGGAGATGATAAATCCGAGAGTGTGGAAATGTTCGCACGGGGAGGTGCGATCACGTATGTTTAATCAGACACTTCTCCCAATCTCCCCACCTCTTCTCACTTCCCTGGCACACTATTAACAGTGTGCTGAAAAGACCGGTTCAAAACTGCCTCCAAACACAATCCTTAAACTTCATCTAATTTATGTATTTATTTTTAAATAAAGCACCTCTGTAAGAAATTTCACACAATTATTTGACTGAAGTATTTAAGGAAGCATCTGGTATTGCATTTAGGAGTAAGCAAGTGAGAGTTCACGTTTCAAGGAACAATAAAGATGAACCTTTATCGAAATCTTTTTAAATCACTGATGCGGTTTCTTCACAGTTAGAATTTGACGGTTTTGCCAGTCCATCCGTATCTCTATTGTCCTACATACCCCGTGACCTCAGATGAGGAAGTACAGTTAGTCTCCAGGAATCTTAACCCTTCGAGCCACCCGTCTCCTTTGACACAGCGTGCACAAGAGGTTCACTCTCGCCACCACTGCCGGACTACAGGCCCCCTTGAAGCCGGTAAGAGACGCTGGTTAGTGACAAGGTGAGCGAAGTCCTGCCAAACCCCATGCTGCATGGTGCTCTGTTATGTGCCGTTGCTGCACATAACTTGAGGTGGATTCGAACCTTAGCATGTGACTCGATTTGAAGTGCGATGTGAAAAGGATGATTTGGAAAATTAATATTTCCGTTCAGCAAACCACAAGATGCACAATGACTCGACGCTCGGACTTGAAACATCACTGGAGTGTAAATGTGACTCAAGAGAATTTCGCCACAGTACAAAGCTTTGCTGACTGGGCCTCTTAATCGCTGCAAAAATAGGACTGGTTGGAGCAGAGTGTGCTGTCTTCATTTATCTCCAGGGGCATGGAGGAGTGAATGCAGAACAAAAGAATGCTTTTCCCTCTCTCTCCTGCTGGGCTGAAAATAAATCCCTACATTGACCTCTAAGCAGTAGATTTCAGGGCCCCCTCATCTGAGTGGGTTGTAATCCAGGCTCTCTGCGTTCTGGAGAGTTAAACCACACGTTCCAGCATGTTTGCGCTAACTTTTACTAGATAAATCTATGTTAACCAGTAACAAATCTGTCTTTGATCATTAGAACTCAAGAAAGGATCTGACTTGATTAAACAGTTTTCTTTTTAGGTCAAATCCACAATGAGAATGCGTTACGTTGTAGAGCACAAACGGGTGCAGTTGGTGGTCAATCGGTAAATAGCGTATCTCCTCTTGATTTCTCTTCTGGGGGGTGGGTGCAGAGTCAGTGATGGGGAGATGATGGGAATTATGGCTATAATTGCAGGTGGTGCGAAGGCGGGGGCCACAAATTACCCTGGCCTTAATGACAGCCTTCATGCATACCTGAAGCATAGTGAGGTGAAGACAAAGAACTTGATTCCCTGGCACCAATTTAATGTAGCCTTTCACAGATCCTGCTAAGATCGCAATTAAATATACACTGAACATCCTCCCTTAGTGGAAAAAATCCATATATCAAAGTTATTTGGTGGCACGTCCTGTACTCCTGCATATAGATTACTAACTGCGCATTCCAATCAAGTTAACTGAACTCACTGTCATGTTCCTTGAATCATTCTGAGACAATGCGTGCTCTGTGAGATTATCCAGCTGGAAGCATCTGTGTGAAGAACGGTAACCGGTAACAACGGCGGAATGTAGCTGGTCAGCAACAATGTTCAGATATGCTGTGGCGTTCAAACAATGCTCAGTTGCTGTCTAGGGACCTAACGTGTGCCAGGAGAAACAACCCACCCCACACGCTTAGACCAGCACCACCGCTACCAGACTGTATCGAAGAAGACCGAGCAGGACCAAGTCCATGGACCCATGCTGTTCACGCCAAATCCTACAAAACCGGAATAGGGTTTTGTTCAGACCAGGCGATGGTTTTCCAGTCCTCAACTGTCCAGCGATTGTTGGTGATCGCGTGCCCACTGCTGCTGACAGGAGTAAAACCCAGTGTGGTTATCTGCTGCAACGCCCCATCCGCGACAAGGTCCAAAGAGTTGCGTGTTCCACTGTTATACTGCGTCTTTATTCTCCTTCCGTTATTTTCCTGGCTCAGTTACAGACTTTTCCCCCCCCTGTTCCCCTTCAGCCTCTTTCATCAACAAACAGTTTTTGCCTACAACCGCTGACTGGATGTTTTTTTTGTTTGTTGAACTATTCTCAGTAATCCCTAGACACTGTCATGGAGTGGATCAGTTTCTGAGGTACTGGGACCGGTGCGCCTGGCCCTGACAGTCATACCACGCTTAAAGTTGCTTAGGTCACTCCTTTTTCCTGTTCAATCAACTTTAATCAAACAATAATTGAATGCCTTGAAAAAAATATACCCTTTCGCAAGGGCTTAACAGCCCCCTTTGGTTTTGTCTCTGCACGGCTCATTGTGGATTAACACTCAAATAAATTGATATGATACACACTGTCCCATAAAGAATACACCAAGTGCTATATCAGCTTTTACATTACGACTTCATGCCTTTACAAAGAGAGGAAAATGTAATTCACCTCTAGATATTCAAGAAAAAAATGTCATATCAGTTGACATATCAACATCAATATCATTATCTCAGGTCAATATACTTCTGTCATTTGTCTGTGTCTCACTTTATTGTTCTTAGTTTTGTCTAGAGTTTGTCTTAGTTTTACTGTTTGAGTAAAAAAAAAAGGATGCATATACAAAATAAAATCCTTTGCAGTGCAGCGTGAATTTTAGAGCGGGCAAACCCCACACAAAGCAAAGGCAAGGGAAGTCGTAATTGGGCGGCCACTGCTCTGTCCTTGACCACCGGTGAGTCTCCTCAGCATCACTCAGCACGCAGTTTCATTCTGTCAACCACACTGTCAAAAGCCTGTCTGTCAGCAATGCACACCATTCGATCTCAGGCGGCTTCAACAAAGGTTCCCTGCCTGTAATTGCAGGCAGTGTTCAGGGAATGGAGGTACCAGATCTGCTCCTTCCTTATATGTGCAGCACTCAGACGTTTCATTGCCACTATTTATTTGGTGCATAAAGCTCACAATCTGTTCTTCCCACAATAAATAACTTTGCGGTTTTTTTTTAAGAATAGCATCAAAGTTATTGCCCCTGGGTGACTGTCACCGCGTGTTAATAAGGATACAAATACTGCACACAAGTTCTTCTTGTAGTTTTGCATTCTGATTTTTTTAATTGACTCCATACGCAAGTGAGAGGACTGGCCCCATCTTGAAAAATTTTTTCTTTCGGTTTCCCAGACGTGCGCACCAGGAAGTTACGACACCAGGAAACCATAACATTCACAGTGGTGACCTAGCAATAATAAAAAATACAGTTAATGGGAAATGGCAACCGCAGTGAAATTCCCATCAATTTCTTGTGAACGCGGCAGGCTTACTTTCACCGTGTGTTCAGCGGGACAACCCTATCTTTGGTAGCCTTGGGGTGTCTTATCACAAAGAACCTGACTATTGCTGGTCTGTCTCTCAATCCATTTAAACCCATTAACAGCCTCTCCATGACTTTCCATTGCAGTCGGAGAGAGTGGCTATACAGAGACCATAAACAATAACAAATATTTCTGAGTACAATGTGCAGGTTTTTGTGCTGGTCTCAGTTCCATACTGGTGTGTGGTGAAAGCACTTCATTTTTCCACATCTATGTATCCAGCTGCCTTTCTTCATTGATCGTTTCCTGAAAGTGTCTCTAAAAGAAAGTTCTTGTTGTTACCATGGGAACCACTTCAGAAATGTTCTGTGATACTTCCACCACACTGGGGTGGGGAAAAGTTAAGAAAACTTGAAGAAACTGAAGGCCATGGTTGTGCCTGTCTACGTCTTGCTGATGTGTTTGTGTGCCCTTGGGGGCTGTCCCCTTGGCAATGTTTTTGTGTCTAAGTTGTCTGAAACAGGAGACTGGTTGCCATGGTGAGCTTCCCTATAGGTGATTAGAAGATAGAGGAACTGCAGTGAAAATAAAGAAGCAGCATCGTTTCAATATGAACCGGAAAAAGCATCTTATTTCCAACATGACCTCTCGACCAAAGCTCTTGGTTTCTTTAGTTTGCTACCTATTTCAAGGTTTAGGCAGGAGTTATTTTTGTGTCACCCAGTGTGTATCCACTGTACTTAATTGTGTGTCAGCAAACAACATTTCTGACTTTAATTTGCTTACAAAGGCAACACAACCAATTAACAGCAATGCTCAGGTATCTCTGAAGAGTCAGCTTAAGAAGCTAGTGTCTTCAAATACAAAATTTGTGCTGATCTGTATCATTTTCTGTGTAACAAATTAGCACAGTACAATTATAAATGTTGTTTTTCATGACAAGATGACTGCTTACTCTGTGAAAATGAGATCAACTGGGGAGAGATGGGTGACCCCTGTTCCCGTTCCGGAAGATTCCATCTACTCCCCACTGACTTGGAGCTGATAGAGAGAGGCAGGGAGGGGAGGGAGCGACAGAAGGCCTGGATTACATTGGCACAATAGGGCCCTCACATGGGCTCTGTCTGTACCTTAGCCAATGCCATTGTTTGTGAGTGTATAATGAACTCCATGACTTCCAATGGGGTTGTCGTTGCCCACGGCCCTTGAAACCAGAATCCTTGTTCATTTCTGATATTCCTCAAACCTGGCAATCCGAAGAGGAGAAGGCTTTTTTTTTCTCTCACATTTTTTCTTTTTTTCATTTGTGCTATAAAGGGCAGAACAATTAACGCCGCTGCGAACGGTGCCCTACTTTCCACGTTCTCAAGAAACGAGAGGAAAAGGGGAAGAAAATTCCCAAAGATGCTGGTCCTCTCGTACTGTGAAACGTCAATCCTGGCTAGGTCGGTCACATGGCTCTCCCAATTATAGAACGCTTTTGACAACCTTGGAGTGAAGATGGAAACTCTCAGCGCCAATATAATAAATCAAAGATACATCGCTTGCTCTCAAGGTGAAATAAACTGAGTATTTACTCAAATTAAAGGAAGTTAAAATGTCAGGAATTACGGAGAGGGAATTAGGGTATTGAATACTGGTATAGGACAAATATTGATTCCACAAATAAACTATTTGTACGTCTGTAAAAATAAATTAACAGTTTTATTATATTCAATTCTATATAAATTTGATATATCGATATCTGTTTTTATGTCATGATGAAATTTCAACCCTGTACTGTGTGTGAATGTATCTGTGATTCATAGGTCACTGTTGGATCACAAAGCAGCTCTGAAACTCATTTGGGCCGTTGTCTACCACCATTCAACAGCCTTAGCAATAAGTGATTTGATGAGTTAGCCAATAGTGGCTAACAAATACCCCTAGCAATGTGTGAATGAACGGTTATTTTAACTACTGCAAAACATGGCGTCACACACACAGCAAACCTGTTGCTGCAGCCTCTGTAGAGAGCTCAGCTTTAGGTTTAGGTAATTCCCCAATATAGGTGCCGCTATCCTGTGAGCCGTAAATGGCCGAGAACCTCCTGTAAGATACATCTACATCTATATTTTATTCATTTAGCAGTCGCTCCTGAGCAAGGTCATGATGCGTGAATGTGACACACTGGAATATCTGGGGAAGTTTAAAAACCAGGAAGATGCGTTCTGATCCAGCTACAGGGGACATGTAGCACAGGCAGGGATACCGGTTTGGAGGAAGAAACAGTAGTTTGAGAGAAATAGGGGCCGGTGTTCTTTATTAATAGTTAAAGCTATATAGTGACTACTTTTCTATGGCACATAAAACAAATCATAAATTGGATATTTAAATTCGTGTTTACATTATACCCAGGAATTTATAAATGACTATTCACTGGAGTGCCTAATAAAATGGGAGAGACAATGGCCTGCATGTGTTTAAATTGAAAGGTGTGATTTATGGTGTGGATGTGCTTATGTGAAGTACTGGCTCTGCTGGGGAAGCTAGACTGAAGGGCGTGTGTGTGTGTGTGTTTGTGTGTGTTTGTGTGTGT
>JAOVYW010073761.1:0-19457 GCA_025775045.1 Hiodon tergisus
ATGTTTCGTGTCTCTGTAATGTTGATGTCTAGAAGTTCTGTTTAGGTAACGGTATCGTTTATTGTCTTTAGGTTACGATTTAGTTCCCTCACCGCGGGCTGGTTTACTTGTGCCTGTGAGGGCTTTCTGTGTTTTCCTGTGTGTCGTTAGTTCTTTGCACTGCCAGTTCTGCCTTTTGTCAGGTGGTCGTAAGCGCATGTGCGAAATAAAGAGCATGTCTTCCTGTTGAGATCGGTGTCTGACTCCTTGCTTGAATCTAGCAGAGTAGTAGCACTCTGAAAAACGCTACAATATTTACCGTTGCAAATATTGTGGCTGACGCTGTCTGTCCAGTTTGAACCCCTTCAAACAGATTGACTTCGCGGAGTTTTTTGGAACTATTGAGAGCTACTTGAACCACGTGGCGGCGAGATCAGAGTTTCGCAACTCACTTTTTCCCCGGTGCCAATGACAATAGTGAAACAATACCGCCATCTTATGGTGGTTGAAAAAAGATGTCAGGAAATCAGAGTCACGTGATCATTTACAGCGACATATGACATAACTGGTCCCGTCAAAACCTGGTTAAACGCAGGCGATTTCCTCCCGGTTTAGTATATCTCTTTTTAGAGTTGTTTACAGTTCTCGCTGTATTGCCCAAAATGTCTTTTTGTTCTTTTCTTGGAGGTGAAGTATTTAAAGATCACTTCAAACCTGGTAAGTCCGTGGGGCTGGCATGTTTTCGAAAGCTGAATGCGTTATGATGTAACTATATTCACACCAAATGTTATGTTTGACTGTAATGAAAGGTAGAACAAATTAAGATACGATTTTGTGACCTGGAAAACTCGTTTGTTCGTAGATACTAATATTGAATTGCGCTAGTTTGTATCCGATCTTGGCTATGCACATGCTTACGTAAACTTAAGTTTCAAGGTTCGAGTGGCTAGCAGGCTACTTAGCTGAACCCTTAAAATATTTTGAACTATTTGCCGTTGTTATTGTTTATAGTTTTAACATTTGTGATGGTAATTATAATTTAGTAATGAGCCATTTACTAATGTTGTGTTATAAATAATTGTATACTTTGTCCGTAAATCGTTTTTATTTATTTATTTTATTTTTAAATATCTGATGTTGGTTTGTGTCGGAATTTGAAATAAACATAAGGCTACCCTATGCTTTATTTTACTATGTCTTTTTTACCATTGTTCACATTTAATATATTTATGTATGAACGAGACTGTCATTCCTTTTGTTTGTTTTAAATGTTTTGTATAATATAAGTTAAACTACTGCAATATAATGCAAAGTATTTAAAATATTGTAAATATTCAGTTTAATTTCATTTCCTTGATCTGTGTACTTCTCTGCAGGTATTTATGTGTGTTCAAAATGTGGACACCCGCTGTTTTCCAGCAGATCCAAGTTTGAGCACTCCTCCCCATGGCCTGCTTTCACTGAGACAGTCCGCGAGGACAGTGTCGCCAAACATATGGAATCGCTGTCAGCCTTCAAGGTGCGTTGCTCTCAAGCCCCGAAAGAGCTGAGTCCCGTGAACAGTTACAGTTTGCGCCTGTTTTATTCTGTCCACTGCTGATGTAGTTTAGTTTAGTTAGTTTGCAGGAAAACAGACGCCCTGATATCGTTGCATTGTTGCTGTTGCTACAATTTCAGGTACTGTGTGGAAAGTGTGGCAATGGACTTGGTCATGAATTTTTAAATGACGGACCAAAAGAAGGCCTCTCCCGCTTCTGAATATTCAGCAGCTCGCTGAAGTTTGTCCCTAAAGGTAGCACACCTGCACTTTTCTTAATATGCACATAATAGCTTGCAAACAAGTTTCAATGGCTTCCCGAGTGACTGTCGGTAAAGGTGCTCACCTAGCTGAGTTTGATTGTTCAAACTCAGCTTGTGTAGTTTTCCAGCTGTGAACTGGAGAGCAAGACTATAAAATGCTCACAAATTACAAAATATTCAATGAATTTGCCACATTTCACCATTATGTAATATTATCTCGCACAAAATAATTTGATGCCACGTTAGCCAGTACGGTATCATTTGTATTTGCTTTTGTACAGTTTAGCAGTTCTGTTGACGGGCTGTTTTTTCCCCTCGTGTTGCAGATAAGGTTGATGGACAGTAGAGCGAGTTGGTGTCGAGGGCAAGGAAGACGACCCTGGGAATGTCTTGAGTAGCGTGGTTCTGTTAAAAGTGGTGGACAGTCTATGAAGTGCATTAGGAAAAGCCCAAACGGGAAATCTAGCGCACAGATGTATATGCGGCCGCACTTATAAACATGAACTCCGTTATTGCTTAGGTTTTTGATTCACGCACATAGGCTGGGACCAAAGCAAAACTTTGGCGACCGGCTAAATTGCACTTTACATGGTTGTACTTAACACAATTTTTTTTCATGAGCGGAAGAAATAAGATGCTTACAAAAACAGAAAGTGCTTTTAATGTACAATCAAGTAAAGTGCGATTAGCGCTTTGCTAAAGTTCTGAATTGGTTCTGCCCGTAGTCAGACAGCACTATATCAGGACAGCATAGCTCATCTTACAATGAGAATGGAAAATTAGCGTCTTAAGCTTCCTACACAGTGAACAATTGGTTGCTGGGCCATGGTGATAAGTTACTTATTGACTGCTAGCTGGGCTGAAGGTCATGAATCTACATTCTACATTTTCTTGAAAAAAATCTTTAATATCTAAATGGGCTTTAGCTATAAAGTAGAGCCTCCTCGGATTAACCTTTAAAAATGGAAATGTTTTTCTTCTACGTTTACCGATATTATGTCTGAAATCACACCAGGTATCATACCCTTATAATTGTTGCGATTTTGGCATATTACTGAACTAAGTTTGTAACCCAAAAACAAACTAGATTTTGTGGCACAGGTAACAAACCCACATTGCTTAATTAAACCTCCAAGCTTCAATAGCTCAGGGCATTCTTGTAATATGCATACATTTATTATGGACATTGTTTTTAAAATTCTATTATAATTCATATTATAATCAGAGTTGCAATACATTACACTGAGTGCCTCCCAATCAAAATAACCACACAGAGAAAACTAGCGATAATAAATTGCTTTATCGACACACTTATAAACTTGTTTGCTGCTTCTAAATAAAATCTGAATCTTTTCCTGTCTGACCTCAGTACTTATCATTTGCAGAACACTGACTTTCACAAATGAAATGTTGTTAACTTACTCTATATTATGAAGTTGCACAATTTTAAGACTGTTTGTTTCTTCAGTCAGGCTTTATGCTATCAGGATTGTTCTCCTCTAGGCGACTTTATTACTTGTTAGAAATTAATGGGAAAACAGACAAAGCAAAGGTAAGTTTTAGCAGAAATGTTTTCGGTCTGCTTAAGAAAAAAAATCCACTTTCCGGCAAGAATTACGACCCAAGCCGAAGCTACACTTCGGTTTAAGAATAACAAAACAAAAAAAGTTTCCTTAGTTGGCCCAGTCTATGGCCTGACTTATTGAGAATCTATGTCAAGAAATTATTGGACATAAGCTATACCCTGTCAACCCGAGAGAGCTTGAAAAAATTTGATTGGTGCCAAAATGGCTGAAAGCTAGGGTGTAGGGTTAGTAGTAGCCAAAAAGAATTCCAATCATAATATCTGCCTTTGGCTTCCCCTAAGTATTGTTTCCTTACGGTTTTTGCAGACTTTGTTAAGAGTTTTTTAATCCACGATAATTGCCCTCGTAAGAATAATCTGGACACTTTTGTGAGGAACCGTGTTGTCCCACCTCTGTGAAGACCCAGGATTTAATCACACCAGGGCTTTTTGAACCCCTCCCCAGCACTTTTGATGTTACGGGTGATGACAGTGAACAAAGCTGTCCAGTCATACACTGGCCTGGTCATTATTTTGTATAGACCTGGGTTGACTGGTTGTGGAGGTATTTAGTTTGCTGTCCCATCATCGAGAAATTGAGAGTATACTTTGTTTCTATGAACCCTCAAGAAAATCTGCAAGTATGACTTTAAATTA
The DNA here is from genome assembly GCA_025775045.1 of Hiodon tergisus. Taxonomy (NCBI): domain Eukaryota; kingdom Metazoa; phylum Chordata; class Actinopteri; order Hiodontiformes; family Hiodontidae; genus Hiodon; species Hiodon tergisus. Next base: position 4,001 of record JAOVYW010073761.1, read on the forward strand.
GGCTTTGAGCCTTCTTTCAATCGTGACTTCTGTTTAGCCGTGGTTAACATTAACTACTGCCTACAATGCACCGATCATTAACTTCACAGCACGGCCTGTTTGTTTTTGCTGTAGAATTCCCACTACCCTGAATGTATGGTAACGTTCCCCAGGCACTCTCGCTTCCACCTACTTCAGGAAATGAGATCCGTCAGTTACGTAGGGCAGCTATGGATACTTATATTGAGGCAGTTGGTAATTTAGGGGACTCACTTACTGGATGCAGTAAAAATGTCCCTAGATACAGCCTTTCTAACTATTTTTTCTCTGCCAAAGATTGTGTAAGCAGTCGTCTGAATGACACACATTAGGTCTTTGAATAATAGAACTTTGATTCCTTCATGATTAAATCGTCTAGAGGGAGCCCATTAGAGGATACTTCCTTCTGTGCATGCAGATTCCCTCCTCCCGCTGAGGAGAGAGACTGCCGGGTGTCTGTCTTAGATGTCCTGTATGCGTAATGGAGTAATGGACGTGAAGTCTGTCTGCGCTGCACTCCAGCTGGAAGTCATTTCCTCGGTTTGGCACGGATCTATGTGCAAGGCGGGGAGCGGTGTGGCACTGGAGAACGGCACACATTACTCTCCCAGCAGGGATCAGTAGCTCCCAGCTGCTGTTCCTCTCCCCGCGCACGCATCCTGTGTACGGGATTCTGCGCCTGGGTGCCGGTATCTGATGGTGACACGAAAACCAGCCAGTGATCAGTATTGAAAAGGCTTTCCTGTCAGAGCCCTGACAGCTTTAGTTTATGCAAATCAGTTTTTCTTTTCTTAACAGGCATAACTAATGGGCACTGCCATCCTTGCATCAATGGAGAAATAAGGAAGGTTTGTAGGCTTTGGAGAAGATGTTGAGTCTGATTTGTATGTGATTTCATGTTTTAAAAAAGTGCAGTTCTGATCTTTGGCATGCATTGACATTTAGTTAGACGGCTTAATTTTAAAGTTGGTTTTAAAATATGTTTATAATGTTTTGAGGTTTGAGGAAAAACCTCACTATCCCAATGGCTTAAACAACATGCCACCTGCTTCCTTTCTGCTTTATGATTTTCAAGTCATTGCTACCGTGCTTAGTTAAGAAGGGAAAGGTCTCATTTCTGGGGTAATGTGCTGTGTAATCATTTAAAACCTGCATTAGCACACTTCTGCCAACTGGTGGTACTATTTGTCACATGCTATCCTGCCGTAGTCCTTTACGGTGAGTTAAGACCTCATCACACGTGGCAGTGAGCTGTCAGCTAGCTACACACTCTGTTGGGGAAAAGGGAGCGTAGGCTCCTCACTCTTGCCAACACAGTACGTTGATAAAAATGTCAAAAGAAAAAGAAATTCCGGCCCAATGGCAATGGCGTTTTTATTTGTTTTGGCTGACGTATAATGGCAGCCAGAAAAGGAGCCTTTGATGCTGCCAGTGTATGTGATTAGCTTATTTGCTTATGTCTACTAGGGTAGCATTTATGACTGTGTTAATATTGACCATATGCCTTCCAGTTTGGATGGGGTGGGATGGTGCAATGTCAACTCGAGAAATATGTGGTGAGATCCCTGCGTTTCAACACCCATATTTCACAGCACGTCTGCAGATCCCTCCCACCGTACATCAGAAGGCACGGTACAGTCGGTAGACCTCAAACGACATCAGGCACTAAACAGGTGTGTTGAGAGAACTCCTAAACAACAAAGGAATTTGAAAAGCATTCTTAAACTGCTTTAGTGCTGTGAAGTACAGGTGTGGATGTGCTTATTGTGAGGAGACAATGTGGAGATTTCAAAGGAGTCAGGTGTGAGTTTAGGCTTAAACGAATACACTGCCAGGATAAAAAACAAGGCAGAATGTTGCTGCAGGCAACTTAAATATAACTGGCAATGATGCTATCCACATGTTGGGCTGTCCCCACATTACATTCCAGAGAATCAGTTTTGCTCAATTGTTTTTGCCTCCAGTGTAGATTAAGTTGCTTCCTACTGTGTATTTTATTGTTATTACTTGTAAATAAATATTACTTACTGCAGTAATACAGTTTAAATAAACATTTGGTTAAACAAAAATAAAAAGTGTTGTTTTCATAGTTTAAAACAATTATAGTTTATAATTGGAAGGAATATTTCTAATAAAGAGTATGTTAAATCGAAAACTAAAACTATATTTAAAAAATCATTAATTTGCATTAGGCCACTTGTCCTGTATTGGTTCAGCTATTGTATAGTGAAAATAAGTACTTTCTGTGGGATTCTCTATCCATTGTGATGAACAGAACTATTTCTTTGTATTCTTAAGGGTTATTGGGGAGGAAAATGCAGAATTTATGTAAAACATGAGCTGAGATGTTGGCTAGTAATTGATACGAGGTGGTTTTAACTGGTCGACGTTCCCTGACTTGAACTGATATGGAACGGAATTTTAAAAGACCTTTTACACGATACCAGCGGCAACCAGCAACGGATGCACAACGGCACGTGTAGTTGAGTTCCTCTTACCTGTCAAAACTGCTTGAAAGCTGACAAAAAGGTCTGCCTGCCCACTGGCCGTGCAGCTGGAACCGAGTGGCTCATCCATCAGTATCCACGGTGAGTAAAACGCACACGGGGAAGGGGGTGTGCGTATGCGGCGGCGACCGTTGTCAGCCACACGACATTGAAGCGGAGTCTCGGGGGTTAACGGTGCGTGCAGATGGCAGCTGCTGCACAAGACGAGCACAGACGAGGGCCATCCCTGCAAGGACGCGGGAGGGCCCCGGCTGCCGGGCCCCTGGAGTGACAAGGGATGCTGTGTGCGCTCAGGGCGTCGCACGGCGTCTGCTGCGCGCACCAAATAAGCCATGAGCGGCAAACTACAAATTGACAGTTTATACCTCGAAACCTATACTGTAGAAAGAGAAAACAACTCGGGTAGCGGTTTTCACTAGATTTGGACTCACTGTATATTTGTCTTTCTTCTCAACTGCTTCCCATTCCATTTTCTTGAGCTAGCGCATTGGCTGTGTCTCAGGAGGGCTTTTGGTAATTTTCAGATCACCTTGTAGGGCCTTATCGTTAATGGTAAAATAATGTAATTTAAACAGTAGTTGCCTTTTGCCTTCTGCATTTTCTTTCGCAACTTTTTAACCATTTAAATTCTTTCCCCGCATGTTTGTTGCCTTTCCTCTGAAAAAGGAAGGCTGTAGATTTCTGCACATATTCAGAGAACACCGCCAGACAACCACTTGAGCCTTCTGCGTAGGACAACTGTCTGTCTGTTTCCATAGCTGCACTTTCAGATTCCAATATGGAGATTGGTTTAGGTTTAGGTTTAGGGTTATGGTGGGGGGGGGGTAGCGATGCACGCTTTCATGGCCACTGCAACCAGACGGGATGATTAATTCCGTGAGAGATGAGGAGTGAAGTTTTAGCCGTTGTTTTCCACAGTTGACCTCTCAGGCTGGATCCACTGATAAGCTGAGCTGAGTCTTAATTAGATTAAAGCTTTGCTCCCATCGCCAGTGTCATTACAGCTTCCCCCGAGACGAGACCGAGTCATCTATCAAGGGCGCGGATTTGCCCAACATCTGGAGCGAATTAGATTCCATTACCCCACCCCTGCTGCTTGGTAACGGCAGCATCCATCTTTCTCTGCTGGTGCCCCTTAGCTCCGCCAAGCCGCCACCGTGTCCCACGAGACTGTCGTTCAGGCTCTTCCCCTCGAACCTCTGGTACCAGGAATCGGTCATAAACGGCGTCATATGTCAAGTGCACAAAATGCACACGACACACTAAACTCAAACTTATAACTTATAACTAAACAAGAACCCTTACCTTTACTGCCCACAAATTGTTTTTTTCCCACAAATTAGAAGGAAAATAATCTGGTGGCAGCTATTTAGTACATTTGATCTGAATGTTGTTTGTATAATCATAGTTCATAGCAATTGTTTTTGTATTTTCCAACCATGTGTTGGTATGAGAAGAAGAAAAAAACATTCTTATTATCAATAATAGTTCACAGCCTTGTACACATGCAAACACATGCAATGGGCTTTCTACAAGACGACTGTGGTCCATGTGGTTTCACAGAGAGTACATATGTGCTTTCATGTTTTCGCCAAATATGTCAAGCACTGTATGGTAAATAGGGAATTATATACAGCCCTTTGTGAAAACTGAGCCGTGAAGAGCTAGTCTCACTGGAATATTCATTTTTTCACTGTGAAGTGCTATTTTTCTCTCCAACAGGACTCGATTTGCACTTACAGCAAGCTGTAAGGAAGGGACTCATGGAGTTACTGTTTTGTTCTCAGCTGGGTGGAGGATTATACAGAGCACAGGAATCCATCCAGAATTTAATCTGGTCCATTCTAAAAGTATCCAAATTTAAAGCCTTTAAAATATATATCATAGATAAAAATACAGATAAAAGCCAATACAATTCTATAGAACACTATATATTTAAGTAAAACAGCGATTAGGGGGAAAAAAGGGCTATCTTCCATGTACTATAGATCAGTGGGTCTATTGTAGATGGAAAGATATGTGTACAGAAGCAGCTTTTTAATGAAGCTGAACATTTGAGAATAAGGGAGAGGTTACAGCTGGAAAGTATATGTAAGCTTATAATATTTGTAATTACAGATACAGAGCATATGGGGTTAGAAAATCTAGACCGCGCCCCCTTTTCTTGCTCTTTATTCAAACAAAAAATCACAATATGCACTTTGGTTTCTTCTTTCACTTTAGTTTTTTTAGTGCCTAGATGGTTTTTAAGGAAGCCTTATCACTCTATGTAGAGATGCTGAAAACAACACACAACAGGGCACTGCAATGCAGATACTGCAACTATTTAATCTGCATCTTTTCTTCTATAGACCTACTGACCTAAACCTCCAACCTCCAAAAGAAAAGTAGGTTTGTTACAGAAATGAACAACTTTTGTGCATATTGCTTTTTAACTTTATATAGCCAAGTAGGTTTGTAAGTCAGAAAGCAGTAAATGGGGAAAAATAACTTGGGAGAGAGAAAGATCTAGTAAACTCCTGTAATTCCCTAAAAAATCTAAAAATTAAATGAGATTTGATTTGTTTACGGTTTGTAGAGCGCCATGGGCTGTTTAATAACCCTGCCAGCCCTTCTTTCTTAGGTGAGACCAGGGCAGGTAAAGCATTGCTTCAAGCCGTGTCTTCGACCCTGAGCGTTTGTTGTGCTTAAAATCATGTGCTTTCAGAGAAGTATGCAGAGCAGTGACAGAAGTACAAGGCAAGGAAAAATCCCCGTCCTGGCAACATGTGGACCACAGCAGGCTCTGATGGGTGGTCTTATTTGAGAAAATTGCCCCACAGATAACCTATCAAAAGAGGGCTGATTGCTTACTTCTGTAGACCAAAGGCTAGCCGAGGTATAGTTGATGTAATGTAAACACGTTTCTCGGTAACTTAGGTTTACATGGCCTTTTGAAATCACACATTTTCATTTTTTAACATAAGGAAACCATTGGGTTAATTGGTGATTTTGCTTATCATGAGCACCTTGGTTTGTTTATATGCGATAAAGAAGACCATAATATTTTTGAACCATGCCAACCTGCCCATGTTTACGTACTACTGGAGAGAGATCAGAGCAGATCAGAAGGTGAGGTGAAAAAGCGTGGACTTCACAAAGACTTTTCCATTAAATTAACTTTTAGCAAATCACAACACTTCCTTCCGGTTGTCTATCCAGTTAGGTGTTGGCACAGGAAAGCAATAATTGTTTATAATCGTCATCCTTGTTCTATCTTGTCAAGTCACACATTCAAAGTAAAACTTCTCTTTCTCTTGCTGTTGGTCATTATATCCGGTTCAATTGTTAATTAATAGTCCCCATAATCCCTGTCCTTATGGGTTATCCTCACTGTAGTACTGCAAATTATGCACATCAATCACAGTGTCCCATCCACTCAAGTGTGTTTGGCCAGCATCTCTCCGTGTCACTGGATCGGCGTGCTGCTTTGGTGTAAGCAGACTGCATGAGCTGCATCAGGACAATGTGCTGACCGCGAGCAGGCCCACGCCAGCCCGTGAAACATGGGGAGTCAAGCTTGCTTTTCGATCTCCAGAGGACAATCGTCTCTGCTTGAAGCGGCGGCTTTCTGCTGCTATGGATTTTGACTGGCTGCTAAATTAGAGCACTCGCGTATTTTATTGAGAAACCTTAAATGTGCACTCCAATAGGCCAGACCGAGTCAGGGCACTAATATGCATTGTTATATGTGGCTGTTGACATTGGGGAGCTATCTGTCTGTGGCTATTAGGACACTCCATAACTTTGGATGAAGGCTCGTTGTGCAGTGACGTGTTTTTGGCTTTGAAGTGGACTCTGACTTCTGCCGTGGTATAATACTTGGTAATTGGTTTTGGTCACTGAAATTCCCTCCTAGGAGCGGTTTTGAGTGGAAATATGCCATGCATACGAGATTCATTACATATGCATGCTCAAAAGGAGATTGGCAGGTCATCAGAGAGAGAGGGAGAGCGAGAGAGATCTTGTTTTACTTAAATGGAGGTCCTCAAACTCAAAAGATTAATTCTTGGGTTATTTCTATTTACGAAAGTATATGATTAAGCATTATTACATTACATTTTTGCGATTGGAGAAGGAGCTTTCAAACCCTTAGAATAAAAACGTTTTGCTGGAAATTCTCATAAAATATAATTACACATGAACATGCTACCTACCCCTCTAGGTAAATATTTTCCTCTTTTCTTTCACCATTTTATGCACAAATAAGTGTTAATGTTCCACTTCTTGACAATAAGGGAATTTTTTTAATACCTGGGTTACAAAAAAGTGAGACGTGGGATGAGGTCGTGTTGTATGTACTACATAAAAGGATGTAGTTTGAAATAAAAAAAACTCAGTCTGGTCGACCATGGTATGATATACAGGTCCATGTAAAAAGGAAAAAAAAGCATATTTCCCCAGGTCTGATATGCACTGATCTGAACTCCCAAGGTGGCCTGGTGGAAAGTCCAGCAGTTTGTCCCAGTAAAAGGCACGGTTCCAGGTGGATTGTTTGCTATTGTGATTGCAAGGTCATGGGTTCACATCCCATTTGTGTTTCTATGTGAGTAGTTTCAAATGGAATGGATTATACCCAGCATTATAAATGGGTAAAATGTAAACGATGTACTAGGTCTTGAGTATGATTGTCCAGCTCGCACAGCTGCCTGATATTATCAGACCACCTCTTTTTTCTGTGTTCACGATGTGACCTTTCTTATGTAGCCCAGCATGATATTATTTTACGTCTGAAATTTAGGGGGTCTGTATAATGCAGGGGAAATATACAAGTGTTTATTAATGATTAAGTTGTGTTTTTAATATTCCAGGAAATATTGACAAATTTTGAGTTAGAAAAAGAAGCATGCTTAAAACTGACAATAGACATGTGTCTCCGTTTACAACCTCATACATCACTTTGCCTTCATACCTGATTTGGCGTTTAACCCTGCTGTGCAGCTTCCACGTAAATAATTCTGACTGAATATGGGTCAACTCGGTTCCATTTAAACCAGATCCTTGGCCTGAGCGCCTGTGCAGCCAAAGATGAAGGGCTTTGTATCAGCTCTGAATATGCGGCAGAGCCTCTGAAGAGTTTAGCAGAAACTGCATTATTTTAGCCGGTCAAAATTTACACAAAATCTGCCACTAGCTCCCATAATGAGGCCCCGGAATCTTGTGCTCCTACCCCCATAGGCCTTGAAGCTGTTATCTATCCCGCCACATTATCCCGTACAGTCATCTTTACTCCGGCAAGCTGTCTGATATCTCAGTATGGCTGTCAGGCCCTGACGTGAGTGTAAAAAGATACACGTTGTCTCGCCAACATGTTACATTCGAATTTGACTTGAAGTCCTCAGGTGTGGAGACACTGGATCTGGGAAGGAGGCTCTACCTTTTTGCCAGAGCGGTATAGGATACATCCAAGTAAAGCAAACATATGCAGGTTTTTTTTCTTTCATGTCTAAACTCCTGGCCCAGAGTGACAATCAGAGGACCAGCCAGGCATTCTCTCCACTCACACCAGCTCTTTCCTGTATTTTTTTTCCTGTCAATTATTCTGCTTCTAATATTTGCGATTCAATACAGTGACGGTAGAAGGAGGAAAATACTTTTAAGACCGTGGAAATGGTTTAAACTCAGGCTAATTAAAAGAGAGCTCTCTGCCACCCTATTAATGAAAATATATACTGTACGTGTATAAAATGTATATGAAACGCAATGTTTAGCCACAGGTTTAAACTGAAAGCTTTACTGAAGGAAAAAAAACAAAAACATGCAGTCGATGCATCTAACAACAGTTCCCAACTCCCATGCGCACAACCTACTCAATATATACAGAACGCTTCCAGGTCTGCGAGCGACCATAGATTTCAGGGAATCTCCCTAATTCCATCCCATACTTATCACAACCGCTGTCTGTGTTCCAAACATGAATACACAGACACACACACGCACACACGCTCCAGGAATTCATAGAAACACCCTCGTAATGTGAAAAATGTCTCCATTTCGGTTTCTACTACGCATTTTTCTAACCACAGACCATACAATCACATCGTGCTATATTTTATAATGAGGGAAAGGAGATGCATGTTAAAATTTGCCTATAATCGACAACATGCTTCATTTGGGCTTTATTTGATGAAGATATAATTCCAGTTGCGTGGTGTAATTCTGTTTTCATCCTGCAAAATGTGTGAGTGCAAATGTTGGAGAAAGTGTAGTAGAATAGTGTGCGTCTGGTAAACTTTAATGTAATGTTCCAGCATCAATATATTTTGGTTAATACTTAAATTTTGAATTTGAGCAGTTTCAGTTGAGTAATGATGTCGGAGAAACAAGCCACTCGCAGAGTAATAAAACCTAGAGCACTCTCTGGAGACTTACAGAGATGAAAGAAGTTGGATTTTATTGGGGACAAAGAAGATGGCTTGCAAAAGTAGGTCTTACTGCCATAACTATTAAATGGGCAATCGGGCATCTACTCCTCATTCCACAGTCGCCCCAACGGCATGTTTGTCATCCCTTTCAGTATCTCAACTTAGATTGCTCTTAAACATTTTATTCAGGTTTCAATGAGAGGACCTGTACAGACATGTCTGGTATTTACATCCTGTTCGTCTTTGAATTTTCTTTTTCCTTTTTTGACTGCACCTAACTGCCTCTCCTGTACTTACAGTCAGCTGTAAAATCCCTTTTTACACTGAATTTTGTATTCAATTCCCATTGAACACACAATTGTGAACCTGTAGAAAATTCATGTCACAACAGCGTTTGGTTTGCACTTGAAAAAGGATGTATGACCTAGACAAGACAGCTGTAATATATCAATATATACTGACAATGTAATCTTGTAAAATTATACATTTAAAATTGAGGCAAATTTAGGCAATTCTGCTAGCTGTGTAAAAATGATTATTGTGTTACCAATTACTTTCCAAATGAGGGAAATCTGCAGCAAAAGGCAACATGTGATTGATTTACGAAATCCGTCTAAATGTTGTCCTGCTTTTTTAGGAACAAGCTAAAATTCGCCATGAATGTGTGATTATTTTTCCTCTGGAGGGATCCGCCTTTTGACAAGTAGTAGTTCTGAATTCACACTTCTAATAAAATATATCCTGACAAGGATCCTGGAGTTTTTTCTAGAACCAGACACTCGGTACAGTTCTGTGGAGCAGAGACTGGCACATGCTGCTTTAATTAACTAGAAGTTTACGATCTTGTCTGACTCTCAAACTCACCACTTGACAAGGTGAGGGATGATGGTCCACTGCAATGCATGAGAAACAGGTTCCATTGCGCACAGATGAGCCAATTACAGTGACATCACCCCTGGAAGTACTACAGTTAAAAGGGATTACATCTCCTGTGCAGTCAGTCCAGACCAAGCTAATTATCCTCTTTTACTGAAGGATGCCATGTGGTGACCGTATGCCCAGTTCATTGAGGCTCAGGCGGTAACCCCATCAATAGCGTTGATATGGGAAGGCCAATGTTGTACAAATGGGTGACTGGTTTGAGAGTCAAATTTGGTGATTTGGTACTGCTAGCAATGTGTATATTTAATGATGAACATTATCTCACTGCCAGGGCTGTTTCGCACGTGGAACGTCCCATCTTAGGGACCCGAAACTTCCAGTTTGAGAGGACTGGTGCCCCAGGGTAAGGCCAGACCATGCATTCCATTTAGGTTACTTAATCTCATATATCCCCTTATTTTTTCCATTAGGAATGTCCTACAGCATTGCATATACCATGTATGGGCCTTACTGAAGCTATGGATTCTGTTATTAGTCTGTGATACTAGTGGGCATACCATAGCTCAGTGTTTCTCAACTAGTATGCAGTAATAGCCCCAAATGTTTTAGGCTCTGCAAATGTTCATCCTAAACAACGAATCAATCCAGTACCATGACGTAAGTCTGGGTTTTACACTCATACACACTAAATATAAAATAAGTACACTGAGCTTTTTAGTCTAAATGATTGTTAATGTATAAGGCTGCTGAGTGACTTACTTCAAATTTGGAGCAGAACATGTGGTATGAGCCTTTTGTTCGTAGAGTCATCTGATATGTAATACTGGATTTGAGAAAAAAAGTCCCCAAAGGAGAAGATTATATCAGGAAAACGGTTTCTTGAACATGAAGTGAACATAATTACTGCTCAATGAAACGGGGACCAACTTTAAAATGAATGCTAACCCATGATTGCCCACTATTTGCTGTCAATCAAATTGTTGCTCCATCACTTGTTTTGGTTTTGATCCACACCGTCCCTGCATAAACTTTAAAATCCAACAAGATAGCTGCTGTGTACCACAACCATAGCTGTATTCCACAAATCACTAAGAACTTTATTATGATCCTGAAAATTATAAAGTACATGTTGAAAAAAGTGGAAAAGACTTGTAATTTGCCATAAACGCTGACACATGGGGACAACATCAGTGAACTAAGCAGTATCTGCTGTCTAAGGGAAACATAATGCACATTTGTAGCACCTAAATTGGCTTTAAAAGAGCAGTCAGTAAAAAAAAAAAATGTAAACACAAAAGTGTAACCAACATAACCAAAACAGACATTTTTCAACCAAAAAAAAATGAATGTTATATACAGATGTTTTAAGTTCTGTAGACTAGAAAAGTGACAACAGTAAGAAACGTCTGAATGGGGTGTAATTCTACAAGAGAGGCATCTTGACTGCGGATATGAGCAAATATTCATCACAGTTTCATAATTGTTCCTCGATGGATAGTTTATAATAAAATTTTCTTTTCAAGGCATACACATAAGCTTGAACTCTGTGTCATTGCTCTTTCTCCAAGAGGGCATTTGCCCATTTAAGCTGCCAAGTAGCATGGACTTTATATCTGTTTTGATTAATTTGTCTAGCCTGCAGTCACACCTGTATCCGTTTGTTTTCTGGTATATGTTACCTTGCCCGTAAACTGACAGCAATAGAATGTGCCGCTGAACAGCTGCCGGGGTACCCAGTATCAGGTGACGTGTTCCCTTCCTAACCTGAGACCTGGGGAGGTTCCGCTGGAGGGCCGTGGACGACTCGTCTGATTTTAAGCAGGCCGCTGAACGCTCCGAGAGTACTGCCTGGCTGACTGATAGATTTCAAAAATCTCCAACTGAGAAAATAAACGCTGCGTTCCACCAAACGGGAAGGCGTAAATTGTAACCCATTGTGGTTGATCCCAGTAAATATGTTTTCTTCGCATACCAAATTACATAGACGCAGTCTTAATTAGCAGCCCGTTCGGAATTTCAGGGTTCTGTCAGCATATGTAAATGGAAGAGTTTGTGCGTTTTCACAGTCTGTGCACACCAGGGTCCCCATTCTTTGGTGTTTGCTCCCTGTTGTTACCAGCAGCTGCATCGAAGAACAGAGGAAGATGGGCTAATTATAGTTTTTAACTGGCGCACCAAATTGTAAGCTCAACCAATAATTGTATTTTTTTGTAAACATCGAAGCTGTATCGTTGCGCAAAACAGCTATCGGTGGGGTCTGTTTGGACTTGCTGCCTCTGAGCTATGTCTTTAATAAGACCCTTTTCAAAGAGGCTGGTCATTTTGTCGCAGGGGTTCGTCTTAAATGACACCGAATAATCGCTCCCAGGAAAGCTCTGTTCGGCGGTTTCTAGATCTGGGCTAATGCATTACATGTCAGTGTAGGAATTTACATCGAAGCTGTAACTCATAGTATTTTAGGGCATAGTATTTGGACTATGCTGGATTCACATTGGACCGATCCCTTTGACGAGACATCCATTTGGTCAACTCTAAACTTTGATTAGATAAATTTCGGACATAGGAAGATAATTAAATAAACAGTTTTCGTGTTTCTTGCACTGTGCCAGTCAAATTCTACAATAGTTTTCTTGTTGCAAGAAATTGTAAATGTTCATCATTCGTAATTATCATAATTCTACGTGTCTATCATGTAGGCAATTTTTTGTTTGTTTGTTTTACATTAAATTCCACATAAGAAATTACCGTCTTTTATCTAGAATAAAATATTTTTTGTTTTTTTCCCCCCGGACTTCTGTTAATGTCACATTTTCCCAAGTGAACCAGTGTATGTGTGATCAGTTTAAGTCTTCTGTCTATGAGTCACTGGTGTTACTGGCACAGCAGGCTTTTATATTCTTATAAGAGCTAATGTGTCTTACTGGGTGGTCAGCCTAATGCATCCGAGACTCATAGATATAAGCTGCACTACTGTAATACCCCATTGTGTGTTTTTTTTTCTTTGCTAATTGTATTTCATATTGAAAATTTATCAAACACTTACTACCTTTGCACCGATGTCTTACAGAGCCGTTTGTTGCTCGGTTGGAACCCTGTTTTTCAAAGCATGTTTCTTATTACAAATGAGACTGCTTCTCGTCTGAAGACCACATGCTATTCCACACACTATTTGCATGATAAATATAACCCATCTTGTAACAAATAATCAGGATCTCCTGGCATCTGTGAAAGGAAAGCTAGTGAGACCAGAGAGACTGACTATGATGAGAAATACACAGGCAGGCTACACATGGATTAAATGAGTTCCCGTATGAGCTCAATTAGCTACGCTGCAGAACATCACCTCAGCATGCCCTTAATATGCCAGCAAAGGATGAAACACTAAATGACTATAACTATAAATGATATCAGTCACTGAATGGGCACCGTCTTAGCCTTTAGGCACACAATAATAATACATTCATTGACTGAATATTTTTTATTTTATTTTTATTTCACTGTTCCTCTGCATGTTGTGCAGTACCCGTTAAGATATTTAGTAATTCGATACAAGGGCTACAAGGTCATACAAAATCATATTATGAATAGATTTTTTAAATGATTTTATCTTTTAAAAATGATTTCATAATTTTTTTCTCAGAAAATGTCAGTTAGACCTCCCGAGTGGCTCAGGTTCGCCAGCTTGAATGTAACTTGTGACGTTTTCTGACTGTGACTGGCACTACGGTGGCAAACAACTGGCAGAGCTCGGGGATGTCTGCCCAAGCCTCTTCGCCCAAAGTACGTCTCTTACTGGCTTCTCAGGAGCCTACAGGCTTGCAGCACTGTTAAGAGGGATGTCTCTCCTCGAGTTGCCGCTGAACCTCTTGTATGTAGCCAGCAGAGTGGAAAAATAGATGGATGGCTCAAAGGTGGCTGGGATTAGAGGAGACTAGTCATACTTTCTCTCCCTCCCTATGGTTTGCGGTAGGATTCATTGTGACGAAATTCTGTAGCACAAATGTCCGAGTTCCAAATCGGGGTGAATACATTTGGAATTTGGACAGTGCTTTCGTGGCATTTTGTCAGTAAGCACAATTTACTTTCCCAATGATCAATCTGGAGGGCCATGTTATGAAAAGTTGGGGTTTGATTAAAAAAAAGAAAAACAGTGACAGAGAAATCATGCAGCAAATTAATGTTTTGGGCATCATAATGTTCACCACGTGGTGGAATAGTTGAGTGGCTTTTAAGGACCGATGGGAGCAGAAGACAATGCTAGTAGCAACGGGCACAGGATAGGTATGCTTTAAAGATCTATTTGTACTATTTGTATCCTATTTGTATCAAGAGGGCTTTATGAGTTTTGATGAGCGTACTAAATATGCAAGAAAAGAAAAAAGAGGGAACGTCACATTGATACCATCATTTGACACTAAACAGTAGACTTGCATTTGCCCTAACCAGCTGAAGCTTAATGTAATTTGAGCCTTGCGTGAGTACTCAATGCAAGCCATGCAGCATTGGCAGCCCGACTACCTGTGACACAAAAACCACAATGCCCTTTTCATTTATCTAAATTCTGCATGAGGAAGTTTGGTTAGTCTGCTTGGGAAACACTTAATTTTGATTTTTTTAGATCTCAAAAGAAACGTAACAGTTTGGCAACATAGTATTTTAAAAACTGCAATGCATTGTTTACAAATCACACTCTAAGCAATTTCTCGGAATAGGTCAATTGTAACCTTTTTGAGACTTTAATTGTGTGCAATTAGTTTTTAGTGTTGTTATATTGACCTGCAAAAAATTCCCAATCAAAAGTGAAACCAGATGTAATTCAGTTTGAAACAAACAATTTATTACCCTTTACATGTTCACAGTGGTCTCTTTGAGTAGAGGCGACATATTTAGCGTGCTACCGGACACTACTATTTACAATGGTTCGCCACCTGTCTGACCCCATTAGCTGGAGAACATAAACGACAACGGACTTGGGTTGGAACTTTCTCTGGGTACCGGGTGAGGGGTCTTGATGGACAGGTGGCAGAGGGAGACCCCACAGGACTGTCGCTCTCACTTTCAGGCAGGAATGCAGCAGCTAGATCAGCGTCTAGTAATGCACAACGTAAACCAAATATGATAAATGCTGAAGTAAAAGCCTCGTTCTGTTGTTATGCAAATGCTATTGAAATGCAAACACTAAAGATGGTCCTAAATATGGAAGGACTGAGTTAGAATTCTCTCCAGGTAATATGCGCACACACATACCAAGAAATTGGTGACCAGGATAAGTTATATTGTTTGCTTTTAATGGGAAAGTTTGTTCCCCATTTCAAAGCCAAAAATCTCATGTGCGAACACTTTGTACTAACACTTTGAGAAGAACTTTACTGTGCTGCAATTCGACTGGGTAATGTTGGATATTTATAGACATTATTTGAATAAACAAAGAAACACATAGGTCTAGTTACATAAATACATACACAAATCAATAAATAAATAAATAAATACAACATAATATGAGCTGAATGTGTGACAGTAGGGCGTGGACTAAAACCCAGAAGAAAAGCAGTGAGGATGAAAATCTTGGTTGCAGAGAGAGAGAGAGAGAGAGAGAGAGAGAGAGAGAGAGAGAGAGAGAGAGAGAGAGAGAGAGAGAGAGAGAGA
>JAOVYW010073763.1:0-17500 GCA_025775045.1 Hiodon tergisus
CACGATAATGTAAAAATAAAGTCTGGGGAAGGCACATTCATAGCGTACGGCTGATCAGTTTTCCATAAATGAAAATTTCCCAAAGAGCTCGTGAAGCGGAGTTGGGTAATTATTAACATACACAACAAAATTGAATTCATGGTCGGGGAGGGTTGCACTCGTTGTTTTGCTATTAAAATTTAATGAGGAAGTAAATTAGGAAAATGTAGTAAATTCCAACAACAAGTCATTTTCTCCAACGCTGAGTAACAGTGGAATAGTCCCGTTTAAAAAGCAAATATTTCACGAAGTAGCAGGTCTACTTTAACAGGGAATTCATATAAATGATATCGAGAACCCTAAACTTCTAACATTTTGAAAATAGTTTAGAAACCATTGTGTGATTTCCTAAACTGGCTAATGACTTGTAACCAGCCCGAGAGGAGTGACTGCTGTCGTACGCTTGAGAAAGGTACTTAACATGGATTGCTTGAGTAAATCTCTATCTTTGTAAATCCACAAGGAGGCAGAATGAGTAACTCATTCTGGATTAGAGAACAAAAAATAACGCGATGATTCCACCTTAATTTCTCTATGGTTTATCTGTAGGCATGTTTCCATGGTTCCCAGTGTAGCTCGAATGTATTGTTGAACTGTTGCCTCTTCCCTGTTACCGTAGAGCGATGTTGTAGTCGAGATCATTCACTCTCAAGGCTGAGTCTCAGTGTTGCTTGAGTTGGAGTCCAAGTCACACAAGTTTGAGCCCAAGTCACTGCATTTTAGAAATAGTTTGAAAAGTTCAAAAATAGGTACAGTAACTCTGTTTTGCTACTGAGTTACTGTACCTTTGCGATAACTTCTGTTGTTCTGATTGACAGGCTGCTGAGCCAACGCAGATTCAATTTGAGATAGTTCTGTTGGTGGTAGCTGCATTTGGGAATGACTGTGCGGATGTTGTCAATATAAATAACATAATAATGAAACATAAAATTGAGACAACTGCACCATTTGCTTTGTAATAATTCAAAAATAGTTTTAGTAAAGTGTGCTACTGGTTTTTTTTTTTTTTTTTTAAACGTACCTTTCCTGGTGTTATTGAGGCAGCAGGTGGGCCTACGGTGGGGGGGGGGACAAACATCAATGTGTTGTCGATTTGGTGGTGAATTCCTTCATTTATTTTGTGTGAGTTTGTATTTATGCTGTCAGCTCGGAGAAAGGCATTATTATTTGGCCAAATTAACCCTTGATAATGACGTAGCTTCGATTACCGATGGATGGGTGATTTTTTGTGAAAGTAGAGCTTTTATTATATATTATTATTGTTATTATTATTATTACTACATGGAGACACGCGTAAGACAGGACCGATAGACAATGCGGGAAGAGGGACTGCCAAACTGCGCGGGAGGCTATGCCGTTGCAATAATATTAAATTCAGCGCTCGTAACAGCGAATAAAATACTGTGATCTCAATGCCGCGCCCCCGGTGCAGTTCTGTAGAACATGAGTAGAGTTGAAGTTGGTAACCAGCCTTGCCACTCGCTATTTAACTTTTTTTTAAAGGTAACTTGTGGCCCGAGTCCTGCGAAATACGGACTCAGGTCGGACTCAAGTACTACCTTAGAGACCACGTGTGCTGAAGTATGCTTTTACTAAAAATTTCTTATTAAATAAATAAAACATTTAATAAAAATGCAACATTCTGCATGTCAGCTTCACGGACATTTTTGTTTTTAACTTCTAAGGTTCTACCTCTTTGATTTGTATTTGCAGCAGCGTGTATGAACATGGTGGAACACGGTGTTAGAGAATGCTTGTCTCAGGGGGGTTATATAACCCTGGACAAGCTTGGAATTTTCTTATCTTCATTTTCACCTTTTGCTAAGTTTAAAGGCAGAGCCAACCTGAATAGAGAATTATCCTGCAGCCAAATTAGCACTCTTTAGCCTGTGGGGAAAAAATAAAATAAAAAAACATTTAACTTGCCACTACTTAAAAGGTTCCTCTCCTTAAAACCCCACCCAAATAAAGTTTGCAAACTGTGTCATACATGACAGACACGGTTTCTTATGCATTAATGTTAATTTAGCCTAGGTTTCACAACACTTTTTCTCCCTATCCGTTGTTAATTTTACAAACAGAGAGGTTCATCAGTAAATAACTAGCATTTTGAATTATTACTTTACTTCCAGGTAGCCATGTCTGTGCACTGCACAGAGCTACAATGATTTAGTTTTGGCCTTGACACTTTTTTTGTTTGTTTTTTATACCCAATAAGACGTTTTCCTTCATTGTTTCAAAGTGGGTTGGATTTACAGATGTAGTCACATATGTTAATTTGGCTGCAGTGAGATAATACTAATTAACAAAAAATGCATGTTTTGACATATGTTTCAGTGAAGCACAGTTAATTGGTTGGCTTAATCTTGGGGAAAAGAAAAGTAGACAAAAAAAACACATATCCAGGGCAGCGACTGGGAATAAAAATCATATATAAATGGGTGCTAGGGTGGCAGAGAGTAATAATACTCAGGCGTATGGTACACCATGGAGACACTGAGTAATAATACTAAGGTAAGCATAAATTTAATTGGGCCCTTGTTTCGCTTGTTCCTCAAGGCTATTTGAAATGGCTCTCCTGTAGTTTTAGAATTGAATCTGCCATTTGTTGTGTTGAATGTGCTGAAAACAGTAGTTTGCGCGCCTGCGATTGGCCGAGAAAGGTACCGGTAACCTAGGAAACCCTTGTCCTGTAAGTGAGGCCAGGGTTAAATCAGTAAGGCTGTAGAGTGAGTCAGCATTGATTAATAAACTGCCAATCTGATGCCATCAATCACCGGTAAACAAACCAAATGATGTGAAATGACATTGCGGGGAGACGGCAGAACGGCTTTCTGCTTTCCGGTCAAGGTTTTTTTTTTTTTTTTTGCATGTTAGTGTTACTTATGGAAATCTGGAAAATAATCAAGTACAGCGTCTGAAGGTATAACCATAAATAATGCAAATGCATTTAATGGCAGTGCTGGCCAACATTGCTTGCGCCGCAGAAAGTCAGAGGGCCTGCCCCACAGAAAGGCTGAGCGTCCTGCCTGCTTATCTGCAGTTTTTCCTCAGAGTGCCATAAATTTCCAGCGTCGGGAGGAACTGAAGAATGCATGTGGTGGATTGAGTGACAAACAATTTAGATTAATCTCCAGCAGGAGATTCCACAGCGTGCAGGAATGTGCAGCAGAGCATATTGATACACAGCATAATGTCAAGTATAACTAATACCATGCAAGGGATCGTATGAAAGTACACTGGAATTCATAGGCAATAGTTAATGGGCTTTTAATACAATTTCCATTTAGATTCACAAGTGTATTTTATTTTATTAATTGTATGGGATTTTTTGTGGGCACTTTTGTTTTACTACTTTTATCTTCCCAAATGATTTGGAGTCCTACCAATGTGTAGTATACATCAGATCTGTGTTTCATCCCTTAAATTCGGGATTATATGAATAAGTAATGCTGTGATCAGGCTTTAGCAGGCACCAGCGTTGTTCAAATGAAGTCACAAAGTCTCTGCGACTGCTGGCCACAGCGCTATGAGGCTTTCATGTGGCTACAAAGACCAACACATAAATAGGGTTAAAAATATACAAAAAAAAAGTATATAGCAGAGAG
Organism: Hiodon tergisus; assembly: GCA_025775045.1. Lineage (NCBI taxonomy): Eukaryota > Metazoa > Chordata > Actinopteri > Hiodontiformes > Hiodontidae > Hiodon > Hiodon tergisus. The sequence continues at coordinate 3,648 of JAOVYW010073763.1, forward strand.
TTAGCCAAGGATTATATGTTTGTATTACATACTGATAAGAAGAGAAACGTGTCACTGGACTGTGCTCGACTTCTGGCCCCCTGGCTTCCGTTATGGGGGTGGAAGTTTCCAGAAACTAGGTAAACTAGGTAAACCATACTGCTTTAAAACACAAGGTTTTGAGGTCAGACAACACGTTTTTGGGAATCCACTTGGTCTAAATGGAAAGCATTATGTCTAACACATGTAATGGGAACCCTTCTCATCAGCCGGGGATGGGGAGTATGTCAGGAGTGTATGGAGTAAAGTATAGGTTAAAAAAAACAACAACCTAAAACCGGATGACAACTATGTGGATGTTTTTGCATGCCGGAGTGTGCCTGGTTGGATTCAGGGAGCTGGAGGGGTAATTTAGGCACTATTTGGCATTGTTAAACAGGAGCAACATAAAAGGAAACCACATAAAAACAATAACAGAAAGCTAAGCAGGGATAAAAGCACCCGCTTGATACCCATCAGAAGAAAAGAAAAACCACACACACACACTTTTCAGATTTTTACTGAAAAATAAAAAATGAATTTACTAAAAATGAATTTAGCGAGATACAAATGGAACCAAAAAGCAAAAAAAAGACTTTTCAGTCTCTTTTTAAAACCTTTACTTGCCACCTGAGAGTGTTCTCCCTCAACAACGGATCCGGTCCTGGCTGTGACCATATGCCCATGTTTGTCCAGGTCTGCCTGCGTGCATTTCCCCAGGGCTGTGTGCCTCTGATGTATTTTACATATTTGGAAGACACTCCTCTAATCCCACCAATCAATGGAAAGTTCAAGTTCAAATTTTGACTGCTTATTCATTCGCAAAGATCACAAAACGTTGTGCGACTGCGCAAGCAAGAGGCAGAAGAAAAGACAAGGCAAGGCGATGTAACGAGACAGATTTCACACATGTCCTTACAACCAAGAGGTAAGCAGGACACGAACCATGCAGTGAAACCCTATGCCATGTGGACACATTAAGATGCAGAACCTGCAGGTCCACTGTTTTAGTATCCTCCCCACACGTACAACCCGAGGGAACAAACTCTTTCCAGGAAGTGTCAGCAACCTGGCGGTCATGGCCGGATTCACAATTACGGACCCCTCTCAATGCCTCCGAGGACAGGGAGTGAACAAACCAATCCTGATAAAACTGATTTACATTCTGTAAGTGGCAACAATACAAATTAACTTAAATTACGTTGAATTTAAGGCACATATTTGAGTTCTGAGAGAAGCTTAAGAGTCAAATAGTTGAATGAAACTAGAAAAATACAATTTTTTTCCGCCACAGAAATCTGTGTGTAAAATCAAGACGCTTTTGAATACTGAAGAAATCCAAAGCTCTAAAAGTACTCTTTTTATAGTAGACTAGAACGGTTTACATTACTAAATTAATAATATGTCTCACTGGATTTCCTTGCGATGAAGGATTCTTAGCCACTTCAACAAAGTAGACATATACTGTAAATTCTGCTTAATGTAATATTTTTTGTAAAATGCACAATTCCACTGCAGAGCAATGTCGATCACATGTCAGGGTTTTTATCAGCACCAGGGTTAACAGTGGGAAAAATGGGAGAAAAGTTTTCAAAGTCACTTAGTAACGTTGTATGTGTTTGTTTGTTTTTGACAGACTCTATCCGTATGTTATTTTAAAGCGTTGATCAACCTGTTCACCTTCTGATCAATAGTCCGCCCCCTGGCAAGGCCATCCTCTATACCCCTTACCCCACGAGTGTCTGCCCGTTGTGTTTGTTTGTTAAACCTTGGCTTCAGTTGAACTGCCTTTTATATTTTTACACCTATAACATACACGAAATACAGAGTAGCAGCTCCAGTAGCTTAGCGCCGGAGGCTTGATGACAGGCTTTTAAAGAGGAGGCGAGGAAGGTTCGAAAGTTGTAAGAGAGCTCAGGAGTACCTTGTCCACCAATCGTCTTGAGGGTACTTCAAACTGAACGCTTGTGGCTATTTTCAATGTCGGTACATCAATTGTGTGTGTGCACACGCGTCACCGCTGGTCAGGGAACTAAGATAGGCGTTCTTCATTTGCCGCATATCCTGCAGCATAATATATTTATTTATGTTTTATTTGATATCTTAAATGGATTGCAAAAGTAGTCTTAATGGGGACCCACTGTTCACACAAATGACTCCAAAATACGTCCCAAACAATGAGTCGGATGAAAAGTTATACCACTTATCTGCTTTGGTATTGAGTTGTTGTTGTTTTGTTTTGTTGTTTAACACTGACACAATGTCATTGAAATATTAATATTTACTAATATTAAAGTATGCCCTAAAGCAGTAGCTGCCCCCCGTAACGGCATCAACCTTAAATTCCATTAGCGTTTGCTCCCTTCAACTTACCCTCTGGAGTATTAATTAAGTATTAATTAATCAATCTGCATTAATTAGCAACATGATATCATCAACGCCAAACATATCCAATTAATAGTTTTGTGTCATGTGTTTTAAATTTTTTTTACTGAAACGACTGTACCCCATTCGGTCATAGCTTGGAGCAACGGCCTCACTTTACATCTTTATATGTATTTCTTATTTATTTATTTTTTACAAACAATTATGATCCCCATCCCCAAGATTCCAGATGTGGAACCCCGTTGTGAGATCTGCATAACTGTGTGGAAGAACGAAGGCAAGGTTACTCACTCTGTCACTTAAGCCTCATAAATATTATGATTCATTTTGAATACTTGAAATCACAATAAGCACTTTACGGCCGCAAAAAAGTGCGCAAGTCATAATCAGGATCAGCACCGGAGAAGACCAAACCACCATCCTTATTGTCCTTGTTTTTCTTCCCCTCTCAGAGAGAAGGAGGTGCCCCAAGCCTTCCAATCTCAGAGTCACAAGGGGCTTTAACTCAGCGCCATGGCTTCTCTCTGCCTTCTGCGGTCATACAGGTGTTCAAATCAAGCAAGTTTCTCTGCTGTTTTTTTCCTGTTATTTGTTGATCTTTTATCGGAATGAAAGTAACGAGACGGAACTCCACGGCAATCAGTGGACCATTAGACTGGGCCCCCAACGCTCTCCTCCGGATACTACAATATTTTGGATCTCCTCGACTGGAGAGGAGACATTAGATTGTTTAATTTAGCTCCCAGTGCTGGCCAGCAGAGGATGGGCTCCCCCACTAAGCCGGGTTCCTCTCAACGTGTCTTCCTGCCAGCCTAGGGAGTTTTTCCTTGCCACTGTTGCCACTGGCATGCTTTTGTGGGATCAGGCCTGGGACATGTATGTGACATGGAAACATGTGAAAAGCGCTTTTTAAAAATAAATTGATTGATTGATTGATTGATTTAACTCACTGTATGTATCTTTTCAAAGCTGTGACTTGCAGAAGCAGAATTTAATTAATTAACTGTGGTCGTAAAAAAAACTCATCAGACTCCCAGGAAGCTTTTCATCAGTTAATTGAATTAGATAACTTTAGAGTCTATCATTGTTTCTTCTCTACCAGCATGATTTGGGGTAAATATTAAATTAATAATAATCTAGTATGTTCCAATTTATTTAACCACAAACTAAATGGTTAACGGTTAAAACAAATGAACTGTCAAGGTGTGTGTGTGTTTCTAATTATAGAGTGCATGTTTAAATAGCAATCAATTGATTTAATTTCGGGATACTTTATATATTAATATGAAGTAATCCAGTGCAATATTTTCTATTTTTTTGGAAAATGTAAAAACATAGTGTTAACCGATTGGTCTAAAAAGAATGAGTACCCTCCCATATTATACCAATCAACACCCTTGATAAGATATTTTACTGAATTAATCGTATATATATAGTTACCAAGAGAATAGAACCAGTTTTTAGCAGGTATGCCGATAAACTGCATTGATATTACATTGTTACATGTACAAACTTCCATACAGAATAAAAAAAGAACACGCGAAATTTGTAACTAGTGTTATATTAACGGGCTTGGATTATGGTGCAACAATGAATACTATAACATTTTCAAACCGTAGATAAAACCGTAGTTTTATCTTGGCACAACGTGCATGTGAGACGGAATTACTTTGTGTATGTTATCAAGCACTGCAAGCCATCAAACAAGACTGCCCCATTTAGTTTAAAAGTAACTCTTTACTCTCTTTAAGATGTAGAGTAAATGAAGATCTAACCCAACGCAGTGGAGCCAATGAGCATCCCGTTAAAGAGACAATTTAATGCAACCAGACTCATTGTTACCTCTCAGACGATCAAGATGTAACTCATTTTAGACCGGCTCCACCTACTTACCTGACAATGTGTCACTCTGTTGGAAACGGCTGCCTTATTTGCCCAGCTCAATTCCAAGCTTTCAATAATTTATTTCTTACAATTCCTGAAGGGCCTCTTCTGCGCATCCAATTGTTGGTATTTGGCAGAGGCCTGACAGGTTCGGTGGAGCTAAGAGATAGCTTTGACTGTTGTCAGTCAGTGGACCCAGCATTGAAATGACTAAACCCTTTCTTAAAGTCTCCCACTGTAGAATCTCTGATGATGGTTTTTTTGGAATTTTATTTTTTTTCTGTTGAAGGAGTACGAACCCCCAAGAGTACTTAACAAGCTGTAATACAAGGGTGTGTCCGCCTGGCAGAGTATGCAGTCTCTATGTGCTAGGCTCATAGACTGATGCCCAAAGGGATGTAGTGTAATGCATTATCAGCTAAAAGGCCTAACCGCAATATGGTTCAGCATTGGCAAATACAATTCTGCCTCTTTCTTTCATAATGGATACTCCATTTACAGCATCTAGTTAAACAAAACATATATTCAAGTGAATGTTTCACATCATACATATTGCTGTTGAATGTTTTTTGCTTGTCTATGTAAAACACTATACTTTTGTTTGTGCTGATTATCTGCACAAACCATTCAAAAAAAAATCTGCTAAACTTCAGTTACAAGACCAGAGCCTTAATTACCACAGCTGCAAAAATGAAAAATCACTGGCTGGGTTTAGTACTGGTTTGTATTTTGGTTTGTAAAACACACATCATTTGCAATGGCCCAATACATTAATCAGTTAGACAAGAGTAATAACATATGCTGGTGAATTACATGGAGACTCTTTTTTTACATGGAGACTTTTTTCTTAAAATGACATCAAACCCACACTCCAGGTTTCTAGTTAAAAACTCTCATAAATGTTGACTATACCAGTATTAACGGCATTTATTTTGGATATAAAACTGAAGTCTCTGTAATTGAATTGCTGGATTAAATTTCTTCTTTAAGAACCGATAAACTGAATAATAGTTCAGAATGCTTAAACACTAACAGTGATTCTTTAACCTCTACCTCTGAAACCGTTAACACTTGTAGCCAAACTGAATGCACGTTCTCAACTCACTGCTTTACACTCAGTTAGCAATTTGACAACATAATTCTAGCGAAACTATAAACACTGATCGCTACATTGCTACACAATTTCGCCAGTTGTCTTTCCACATTGACATATGTGAAAACACTTTTAGATAATAAATTAACTCACCAATCAGAGCTTGAGCACTATAAACAGGCCACAGGTAAACATTTGGTTTGGACAGTGATGGAGGCCGATATTGGACAGAGAGTAAGAGAGGTGAGAACTGGAGGAAGGTTCAGGAACACAATAACTGATGAAATCAGAGAGACTGTGGTCGACCATGTTGTCAACCGTGGTACGAGCATGATGGAGGCTGGGTGACGGGTTCAACCAAATCTGAGGCGCTATACCGTTGCCGGTATCATCCGGGTATTTCGAAATGGAGAACCAGTAAGTAACTGTAAGTGCTGTAGTCTTACTGGTACAGTAATATGTACTGTACTTTCATAATGAGAAGGATCAATCACTAAAACCATTAACAATTTTTTTTACAGAACTGCAAGAAAACCAGCATCTGATGGAAGAGGTGGACTGTTCACCTCAGAGCAGGAGACCCACATGGTAAATATGGTCATTGCAAATAACTGCCCAGAGAACTGATGAACCACATAATGGCAAGTAACACCACATTCCAAAACGTCAACAGAGTTGAGTCTCTCTGCACGATCTCGTCTACCGAAACGCAATAGAATTAGGACGAAGCAGCTGTACAGAGGGTTTCGAAAAGAAAGTCAGACCGTGTAAAAACAACTATATGAATATATGAGATATGAATATGTGCAGGTAAGCGATCCTATCCTGTCACTGGTCCTGGATCTGGAAAGTGTACGGTGCCACATCGTCTTGACTGATCCCTGTATTTTCGCACTGTGCTACATTGTTTTGTCTCGACTCTTTCAGAGAGTCATGGAGCTAGAAGAAGATGCGGTGCACCGTGAGCTAAAATATGTGGACCAGGCAGGTTTCAACCGTGCAAAAATCAAGGCGCAGAAATATCATCAGACGTGCCATCATCAACGTCCCAGGACAACGTAGTGGCAACATAACAATGTGTGCGGGTATTGGTCAAAACAGTGTCCTTCATCATCAAGCAATCCTAGGCCCACACAACACTGCACACATTATCGCATTTCTGGACACCCTCCACAACAGACTAATCCCTAATGACCTGGGGCCAGAGCAGCTCAGGTACGTTATCATCTGGGACGATGTTAGTTTCCACCGGGCTGCTGGTCCGCAAGTGGTTCACAGGTCACCCACTTTTCATCGCACTCAATTTCCCCCCCGTACTCTCCGTTCTTGAATCCTATTGAGGATCTCATGAAAAGTGCATCAAAAACATTTGTGCCAGAAAAAAATAAAACAGAGTATCTCCTGGCGTGCCGCATCCAGGCCTGACATGACCCCTGATCGACGTCTCCACAAGCCTCCTCCGTTGCCTGTAGAAGATGCGTTGGTGGGGCTGGTGATCATACACCTTCCAACGCCATGCAGAGATTCCGTCAATCAGGGGTCACGCTGGGCCTGGATACGGCACTCCAGAAGATACTTTCCACGCTGCCTAGCTCAAGACAACATCGCATGTGATGTGGATAAAGTCTTATGGCCAGATCCACAAAGAAGGCGAGATGTATCCTAATTTTTTTTCTGTTTTATTTTTTTCTGGCACAAATGTTTTTTTTACTTCTACTGCGCTTTTGATGATTGAGGAGTGTTAGAACAGTGTTGGAATACACATCAATTCTTTACACATTTGGATCCCTGTGTGTACGTGTGTTTACTATGACAACACTTTATTGCAAACGGCTAGGCCATGCACACAGAACAAGCAAAAGCCACAAGTGTTTTTCATTTTTACAATCAGTGCATAATTGGAACTTCATGTGCATATTCAAATGATGGTTTGTGTGAACTGTATTGATGCAAAAACAAGTTTTTAAAAGAGTTTGAAGAGTTTTGCAAGAATTGTTTGCTTTTGCAAGAGATGTATAATGTTTTGCTGGTTTGGTGTAAGGTTTTGTGTTTAGTGTGTAGAGTTTTGCCATAATTGCCTATAGTTTCAAAGATAGTGTCTAAGCAATCATAAAAAAACTAATGGCCTAAACGAGCCTTGTAATCTCTCTACAAAAGAATGTAGTCATTGAATACTATAGCAGTGATTACTGTCTTCATGAAATAGATAGAGATCTTATAGATGCATTTATATATGTATTTATATATGTTTTCCAGTTTAAAAGTGTACAATTTTGTGCATTGGATAAAACTTTAAAAAGATGTTACTGAATAGGGCCATCTGTCATACACTGGAACTTGATTTGTCGTGCTGCAAAGCTTTGTCATTTAACTTCCACTTTTCCTCCCATGTGTTTGAATGTGGAAGGGCTTTCTTCCAAGGGAGCGCCTGCTTCTTGTAACACTGCAGAATAAACCAGTTTAATCACAGTGCTTGACCTTTAATTAGAAAACTTTCAGGACCCAGAACCTTCCTTTTACTAAAGCTGACATTTTCAAATACCAAATTGTCCCTCTGAATTAGCTTTTGTTAAAGTCGCCGTTTGGACGGGCTGGATGCAATCTGGCTGTTTGCTGAAGATGGTTAGCGCGGGGCTCCATGACACAGTGCCGCAGAGACAAGCCCTGGACAGGAACAAGGAGGACAGAAACGTTAGCTAGCAGCTCCTCTGCAAGCCTATCAGTCACGAAGGCGATGGAACGCAGAGATAAAGACGGTACTCTCTCCTGCTTTGCAGTTTGTGTACCCATGACAAGAAATCGATTGCACAGGCCTCAGAGGCTATTTTACAGTCCAGGCACCCTTCCGCCTAAATGTTTGTCTGTTTTAGTCAATGACACATGTCCGCAAACTATTACCCACCGGGAGCGGAGAGCAAACGTGAAACAAATAAACTAGCCAAAGGCGCGCACTGTTTTTTTGTTTAGGCTTACAGATGGAATTCTGATGTCGTGGAGATGTTCTGTATGCTGTGGCAAAGCAAAAATAAAATAAAATAAATATATATATATATATATATATATATATCAATGCCTCGATCTGGACATTATATTACACCCTCTGAGGAAAATAAGAGCTCTCTGTCTTTTTTTATCACTCACATTTTTGTCCACCCATCACCAGTGGGATCTGCAGACTACTGAGGAGAACGACACTTTCATCATGATGGAGGAGGGCTTCCTCAGTGATATACAACAGAGGTTATCTGGACTTGAACAATGCCACGAATATGGCGTGCAAATCCATCAGTAAAAAGAAAATGATCAGGCTGAAAACGCATTCACATTTAAATCTTGTCTCCGGCGGTTTACAAATAGCGCATATAATGGACGTGAAAATGAATCTGTTTGTTCCTGTATGCGGTCGATATTGTAATGATTGGAGTTCTTCTAAGTAGCAATTGGCAGACAAAGTTTTTTTGTTTTTAGTAGAGAATCGATAAAGCCAGTAAAGCAGTGCTATTTTTATGTTTGGGTGGAGACATGTGCAAATTTAATGATTTTTCCCATTTTCATTAATATTGATGAGAGACCGTCTGCCCTCAGAGAACAATATTAAGATGTCCTCAGAGGGAAACCGAATCAGCCCAGGGTTTACTTTGTATCTTCTTGCCATGTCTTTGGCGTCCACGTCCTTTCATTTCTTGTGGTCGAGCAACACTTGCCGAGGGCTAGCTCTCGGCACTTCGGGGACCTGATCTGAAACCTCCGTTCTGAACTCTGAGGGCTCATTCGCACCCCTGTCTTCTGTGCACCCTGTGTTGGTATTTGGTAATGTAGGTTTATTGGTTGGAGCTTTTCAAGTTAAAGTCCTAGTAGCTCCACAGCTGTTGCGGCCTTGAGAAAGTTGCTTCTGAAAAAAATCCAGCAGTACAAATGTGTAGAGCATAAAAGTGTAATTTAGGTTCATAACCCTGTATAAATAGTTTTTTAATAATGTATTTACCACATCAAAGGTTGTCCAGCTGCATATAAGATCCACCAGCAATTAGCTATTGTTACACTCCCCCCGACGGACCACGTCCAAATGCCAGGTTCCTTTTCCTTGGTATTGCTTTCCACAACACAAACAATATGCAACAAATATGTACCTTTCCAGGTTCCCACCACCAACGACACACATACACGGTGATGAATTTAGTTTGTTTATTATTTATTTATTTATTTTCATTATGGAGAATGTATGTATCCTCTCGATCTGCATAATAGCTGGCTAGCATTGGTTCACAACCTTTTAAAAATGTAATGAAGTAAGTTAAAACCCATGTAGAAGAGGGAACACACAAGGCAAAGCATCCTAATGGGTTTAACAATGACATCACTAAGAGGCATTGTTCTTTTGGAAGAGACCCCTTTGACAATTCGCTGATGGGGGGGGGGAAAGACACGACGGAAAACCGAGGTTCAGTGGAGCAGACGAGATACAGCTCTACATCACTCACCTGAATTCAGGCAGGGTATAAATAGAAATGAAAGCACTCTCTTTCTTTGTAAATGTTCCCTTTGGATTCCGCCGTTTCCCCCATTACCTCTGTCGCTACAAACCCCCACCGCTTGCCTCCCACGGGGGCCTGAGCTTCTTGCGGCTAGCCGCCCCCCCCCCCCCTGCCAAGAAAACTTAACCCTGTGCGTCCTAGCTGAACTTCATCAGAGATTAACAACGGCAACTTTTATCTTTATTAAATTGATTGTGCACTTATGAAAATGTGGTTAGCAGGCTGCGATGGATTGCACCACGCATTAAATTTAATGGAAGGCTGACGTCGTATTCCACTTGATGCTGGCTCTGTTGTTGCATTTTTGAGACACCGCGGGCACCAGTGTCGAACAAACAGCAGCTGTTGAAGTGAGTGAATTTCAGCAGAAAGTAACGGCTCGTAAAGATGACCATCAAGGCCCCTCCGTCTCAGACGACTCACATGATATACACAACATACTGTAATTCCAGTAAAACTGCAGTCTACTGAACTCTGGCCGAAGGTCCCGCAATAATGCCGGAAACCCATTAAAGGTTCCATATATTTCAAATTATGTGTAACAATGTACCTCTTTCGCAAATGGTATGTTTTTTTCTTTTTTTTCTTTAAGGAAAGGGTTCCTTTCCATAAATAAAGTTTAAAGCCAGGCAAGGCCGGGTCACTCAATCCTCTGACTCCTCCGAACAATTTTAGGAGGAACCTTCCTACTTTTTAGCGCCTGCCTCACTGTGGGGAGTCACGGGGAAAGTCAACCCGGGGTGGGGCCTGAAATAAAGGTTTACGATAAATCAGGACCTGGGATAAAGGTGTCAATGCCCCACTGATTGTTCACTAAGTTCTCCTGATGTTAACATAATGGCAAAAAAAAACCCATCGCCCATCTGCTTTTTGCACCTGCAGGTTAATCTGGCATGCTTTCAGGCAGCTTGACCTTTGCTTTAGTACGCCCTTTCCGTCATTGCGACGAAGGATTTATTTTGGCCCTAATTACGCTTCACAGCATTTAAAAGTCAATTTTATCTAAACGGTATGTAGTGGGATCCTTTTGTTATTGCTTTTCCCAACCATTTTCTTTTTACCTATGGGTTCACCTTTCATGACAAAGAGGTTATCCATGTATTGTTTAATTTATGTAGACTATGTAGTGTGTTTTTATAGTGTCCTTTTACCCTGTTGGAAATAGTGCGGGGGTGAAAACTGGAGCACTTCTTTGAGGGTTCTAAAACAAAGGGACAAAGAGCAGCCACCGCGTAAAGTTAAACGGGAACCCATAGAGTGCATTTAAAAAAAAGGCACATTTAATATGTCAACTGATTTGGGATTCCTATAAGGAATGCAATTGATGTGTTTCCCTCTCCTCTCCTTTCATCAATTTTTGTCAGGTTCTTGTAAAATATTTGCGGAATGCAACAGCACACAAGAGCAAAGGCACCGTCCCCATAACCAATGAGCTGGTTACACTTTTTAAATGTTAATTGCCTTCCCCTGTGTCTTCTCATTAGACCCATACTAAATGATTTGCTGCAAGCCCAGTCCAAGTGCCCCCATTTGTTCCATGGATGGCATTAAAGAGTCGCAATAAAAATATTCCTGGGATGTATTTGACATAAAGTAAAAGAAAATTGCCCCAAAAGTTATTGTGTATGCACTCGCCAGAGAGACCGGACACCCCTGCCAGAAAGTTATCAGTGTTGTCAGAAAAATGAGAAGATTCTTTAGTGTCCTGAATGACCTCATGCATAATAGAATGAATAATCTCATTAGGTGTCTGCAACGATGCCTGCTGCCTATATAACTTTTCTTTCACATCCCTGCTCTACATGATGTCCTGGGCTATATCATTAAAGATGAGCAATTCCTAAATGACATATTAAAATGGATAAGAATTCAATTTTATAGGCTATACATTTCGTAGAATAGGTGTTTTGTACAGTTAAATCATGACTTCAAAATGAGGAGGGGTACATCTTGAGAGAATCTTGTTCGAGAAGTTTACAAGACTGAAGTGAAATGAACAAAAATCCATTTTAATTTGCACGTATTCAACATGTGCTGTGAAATTATTAAGTTAATAAGTCGCCACTGAGAGGTAAAGTTAGAAAAACCTTACAACATTAATCATCGATGTATCTCGATTAATTTATCAATAAAAACTTTTTAATAAATGTCAAGTGATAGTCCCAAGTGTCACCATTTATGTTTATATCATTTGCCTGTGTGTCTGTAATTAGTATTTTTTCTGGTACAAAACCCCAACTGTACACGAGATCTGAGTTCTGTACATAATGATGTGTGTAAAATATACCGAAAGTGACACAGCTTAGTGAAAAACACTGTGCTTGACTTTCCCCCTGTTTCCCCTCACCATAAGTTTTTACCAAAGAATGAACTGGCCTTTTTCCGTTAACAGCCATGGCAGGTGATCACTGTTGACAAAATGTGTGTATTTCCCCCTTTTTTCTCATCAGTTTCTTAATTTATTTAAGTTTAATCTTCTTTTCTGTGCTTCTTTAATTTCATCACCCGTTAATGGAAATTAGTCTTGGATTTCCACTGCCCCTGAGGATATCTTGCTGTTTGCAACCTGTAATACACAAAGAGGCTGACCGTGGCAGAGAAAAACAGAGAGGGTCCACGACAGTGATTGGCAGAGCCGATTTCTGACTCCTGGGGGGAGCCCAAAGCCAGTCGCCTGGAGGCAGCTGTTGTATAACCTCCACAACACAGTTGATCGTGCACTGAAAGGCCATCTGGCACAAAGGTCAAAGCCGGCTGCTCTGACACAGAAATAAATAATAAAAAAATAATATAATCCCAAAGCTCCCATAATCCCCAAAAGTCTGTGGCGTGCTGCATCCCTAGGACTCTCTGAGGCATCCAGAGCTTCCGGCTGAAGGTGCTGGCCATTATTGCTTTCTGTTTGAGACCGAGGCTCCCCTCCTGACCTGACTGACAATCTGGAATGCAGACTAGTGTGCGATCAGGTCTGCTGGAAGTTTTGGAAGAAAGAAAAAAAAAGGATTCAATTATAATGGCGATCATGGGTGATGTTAATTCTTCTTAAGCCTGATATATCTTTTGATTGATCTTTCTAACAAAGTAATTTTTCTCCTGAAATGATTTAGGGTAGTTCCTCATATGATATGCACACTTTTCTTGTCAAATTAGACTGCCAAGTACTACAGGAAGACTATGTTGTCACAGACTCTGAGTGGTGTCACAATTCTGACACCCGATAGTGGTGATGAAAAATATATAATAAGCAGTATTTTGCAAAGGCAGCATAGGTAATGTGTTGGCTAGCTAGATAAAATGAACGCCGTGGGTTATTCCCTCTGTATTAGTGGAATCGTGCAGATAAATCTTATTTTATTTATAGAGAATCTTTAGTTTTTTATGCCGTTATAAGTCAGTAAGAGTTGAGTTCTCAAGTACATGGAAACTGTAATCGAATGTGTGTAGCATAGTGTTGAGGTCTTGAAGACTAATGAGCTTCATTATAGGGATCCCTTCATTTCTTACGATGTATCTTGACCTTAGCTGTATGGCCTCTCTATCTTCCAGTTTAATAAGTAATTAACCTGGCACCTCAAGCACTGAAGCTGGAATTATCCGGGATGGAAAAGCTGCAGGATCTGGCTTGTTGTTGGTTGCCTAGGAAACCTTGGATCCAAAGCACCTAGAATTGGCCAAAGTTGATGTTAAAAAGAGCATCAGCACAAAACAAGGTAATTGGTTTTGTAAACTGAACCATAACCAAGTAAGAGGAGATTTTGCAGGAGTAATTTTGCTGAGGGGAAAAAAAAAACCACATCTGTTTTATAATCTGTCATTTCTCAAGATAACCTTACTTTATGAAGTTTTACAAGAATATGGGTCTTAAAACCCAGAATTGTCGTACAGGATTGGGTCTTATGTGTGATACAATGGGGCCTAACAATGGGTGGATCTAAACT